>BLSH010082672.1:537197-556419 GCA_018402905.1 Glandirana rugosa
CTCACAAACCCTTACTGTCACATTCCCACTAGCCTACCACTAGACTATCCGTACTCCCAAGTTATCACCAAAACCTATACTCTACGTCCAGAAAAACTCTCTCGGTCTCTATTAGTTAAGAACTTATGGACAATACTCCATACCTCTTCTTACACTTCAGAAAACAACTACCTACAACCCACGCGGTTCACAGCACCTCATTCCAGTCACAATAGCCAACATCTACAGTCCAAACCATGCTCAAGTAACATTCTACAGAAATACCATGACAGAACTTGTAACATTCCAAAAAGGCATTGTAATCGTAGGTGGTGACTTTAACGTAGCACTAAACCCCCTAGAAGATACTTCCACTGGCACTTCTTCTCTTCCTTACAAAGCCCTCAAGCAAATTAAGAAACAAATACACAACGCCTTACTCCACGACACTTGGCGCACCCAACATCCATCAACAAAAGACTTCACATTCTTCTCCATACCGCACAACAGGTATTCAAGAATTGATTATCTCTGGCTCTCTCAAAAAGACCTGCATCTCATATCCAAAACCACTATTGAACCCTCATGCCTATCAGATCACCATCCGATCACCCTTACACTGTCATTCCCAAACACTCCTCCCCCCTCAAAATTCTGGAGACTGGATACCTCCATTATCACTGACCCATCCCACAACTCTTCAATCCACAACAACATTAATGAGTTCTTTGCAAATAATGACACTCCTGATGTACACCCGATTACACAATGGGAAGCCCATAAATGCGTGATTAGGGGTCTCCTTATATCCAAATCAGCGATCCGGAAAAAAACCAAACAGGCCAAAATCAATACCCTTCTACTCAAAATAAAACATCTGGAACACATACACAAAAAAACATTAGCCATTAGCGCTTTATCGGAACTCCTCGAGGCTAGAACAACACTCTCAGAGGAATTGGGACTCAGAACCAAAAAGAAATTCATTCTGACACAAAAATTATTTTATGAGCATAATAATAAAAGTGGAAAGTACCTAGCCAAAGCTCTACAAGACAAGAAAGCAAAAACCACAATTAGGCAGATCCGCACGCAAGATGGCACACTTACCTCAACCAATGACGAAATCACCAAACAATTCGCTAACTACTATGCCAATCTGTACAACCTACCACCAGAAGCTAAACCGAAGAGCTTAACTGGCCCAAGAAAAACTATCATTAACGATTTCCTCCAGCAATACACGCATCACATCATCTCAAAGGACAAGGCAAATGAAATTGATGGCCCATTAACAGAATCAGAATTTAAAACAGCCCTTAAACAAATGAAACCAGGCAAAAGCCCAGGCCCTGATGGATTCTCAGCAGCATACTACAAAACTTTCCCAGAACTACTTGTTAAACCATTCATCAAAGCCTTCAACACGATGTCTGACACAAATGTCCCCCCCCATAATCTTTTAGAAGCACACATCTCCATCATCCACAAACCAGATAAAGATCCAGCACAAACTGCCAGTTATCGCCCAATATCACTCCTTAATACCGATCTTAAAATCTACGCCAAAATCCTGGCCAACAGGATTATCCCACTAATTCCAGGTTTAATCCATGAAGACCAGGTGGGATTCGTCCCAGGCCGTGAGGCAAGAGATAACACCTTTAAAACTATCAATATCCAACACTGGCTTTCCAAAAATAAAACACCTGGCTTTCTCCTTTCCTTAGATGCTGAGAAGGCGTTTGATAGGTTGGCCTGGGATTACCTAGAAGCTACCCTATCAACTCTAGGAATTGGCCCAAGATTAATTTCCTACATTATGGCCCTGTACCTGAACCCCTCTGCCAGAGTGAAAGCTAACGGTCACCTATCAAACGCCTTCTCCATCCGAAACGGTACCAGACAGGGCTGCCCCCTTTCCCCTATATTATTTATCCTCACCTTAGAACCATTCCTTCAAAAGCTTAGGGAAAATAAAGATATTAAAGGTATCCAAATGGCAAATCGTCGCTACAAAATTGCAGCCTTCGCTGATGACATACTACTCTATCTATCAGAACTCCTCACATCTTTACCCAATGTCCTAAAAGATTTTGATGAATTCCGATATATGTCGCACTTTAAAATAAACCTATCTAAATCAGAAGCTCTTAATATTTCCCTTCCACTAAATATTGTGGAACTATGCAAAACTAATTTCCCATTCTCATGGAAAACGGATGCAATCAAATACTTGGGTATATTTCTCACCCCGTCTACTTCCGACCTCTTCAATAAAAATTACCTTCCCCTGCTACAGAGCATCAAAGATGATATTTCTAAATGGCATAAACCACTTTTCTCCTGGTTCGGTCGTGCAGCCATCATAAAAATGAACATCCTCCCTCGCCTTCTATACCTTTTCCAGACCATCCCCATCGCCTTACCACACTCTTTCTTTAACAATCTCAGACAACTCTGCTCCCAATTCCTCTGGAACAAAAAAGCACCCAGAATCAACTACACCCAACTTACCACCCCCAAATCATCGGGTGGTCTAGGGGTTCCTGATTTCAAACTTTATCACTGGGCGTGCCAACTTCAAAGAATCATCGATTGGAGTGTTCACCATCAGACTAAAGACTGGGTAATATTAGAAAAAAGCCTATTTGATATCCCACTTAATATCTCCCCTTGGATCCCAACTTCCTCCCTACCACTCAATCTTAAGAGACACCCCTTCATTGGCACGACATTAGATATTTTTAGAAAGGCCGTCAAATCTAAACACATCTCTCTAATCTCAGGCCCAATGACCCCAATCCTCTTTAACCCACAATTCCAGCCTGGGTTAGATACCACTTTTCTTGAAGGCCCCGACATTCCAACAACGCCACGCATACACCATATTGCACCCAAGGGCAATCTACTCTCACTTCAGGAACTTAAAACTAAGTGGCCAAACTGTCCCCTCAACTTTTGGAAATATTTCCAAATCAGAAACTTCTACAACTCCATTCGCAAATTGGGTACTTTGGAACAACCTCTCACCACCTTTGACAATATTTGCATTACTGGAAAGCCTATTCAACATACAATTTCCACTACATACAAACTCCTTTGGGAAAACATAGTAAACAACAACAACAAGTTTTGCTTGGCATGGAGTAGAGACCTCCAGTTAGACATATCAGAAAAAAAATGGGCCCAAATTTATGACTTAGTACATAAAGGCTCTATAAACATTTCTACCCAAGAAAATAACTTCAAACTCTTAACGCGATGGTATCGGACCCCGGCCATTCTCAATCATTATAACCCCAATATAAGTGATAAATGCTGGAGATGCCAGAGGGAAAAGGGAAGTTTATTACATATATGGTGGGAATGCACGTACATAACCCCCTTCTGGGAAGCAGTAAGGAGTCAAATCAACTCCATCACAAAGCAATCTCTGCCCAACAAACCAGAACTTTTCCTCCTACACATTCAGCATCTTCCAAACAACCAATACCGGAAATCACTCACAATGCACCTGATCAATGCAGCGAAACTCTGTATACCTAGACATTGGGGCACCCAAAGAACACCAACAATTACTGAATGGCACAAACAAATAAACCATATTGCACAAATGGAAGAACTTATAGCAATCTCGCAAGACTGCCCTGCTAAATATACGAAGACATGGTCATAATGGCTTCTGTATGACCTGCCATCCAGTCCCTAATCACCCACGCGTTATATTCACAATCAAATTTAACACCGAACCTGAGCCAAATAATCGAATACCTATCAACCTTTTAACAGATACTCAACACTGCTCTCAAGCCACGTTCGAGGCCTCACTGCTAATAAGCACTTACCCCCATCCCCCTTTCACCCCCCCTCCTGGTACATCCCTCCCCACTGTCCCCCCTCCCCTTCCCACCCACACTCTGGAATCCCTCCGCGCGCTGGACGCAGGAGATAATAATTACATTAAAATACTAAACCTACACCTCCCACCATA
The DNA here is from genome assembly GCA_018402905.1 of Glandirana rugosa. NCBI lineage: Eukaryota > Metazoa > Chordata > Amphibia > Anura > Ranidae > Glandirana > Glandirana rugosa. The sequence goes on from BLSH010082672.1 coordinate 541,171, forward strand.
ATAAGATCCTCAAGACTACTTCGACCCTCATAACCTGAAACATTCCATATCAACCTTATACTACATATGCCTGTGACAAAATGTTTCCAATTTAATTATCCAACACTTACACACATAATGTCCCCCGGATTAGGTTGTCGTGAGGTATATACTCATTATCAATACACATGCCTATCGAATACCAACTTTACCTCTATTCTACTAGACCTGATCTAATACCTCCTTCGCTACTATAAGGGATAATGACATCTTGAGGACATGTTAACTGTATTGTTATACCTTTACAACTTTAAAACAATATCTGTAAACCCTATACTCTTGTAACGCAGATTTTCTATGTCTTTCAAATGTGTTATATGTACACAAATTTTTGCTTCAATAAAATCTTTTGGAAAAAAAAAAAAAAAGAGTTTGAGATCATTGTTGATCAGGGAAATTGGTCTATAATTGTTGACTGTACTGGTGTCTTTGCCTGGTTTAGGTAAAACTGAGATATACGCAGAATTCAGGGCTTTATCCAGGGGAGAGCCACCCCTCAGAAAATTAAAAAACTTCACCATATGTGGAGCCAGGGTAGGGGCAAATTTTTTATAGTAGCCGGCCGAGAAGCCGTCAGGCCCTGGAGCAGAGTTCTGTTTAGCACTCTTAATTGCATCTAGAACCTCGGACTCTGAGATCGGTTCCTCCAATATCGCAACATGGGCATCCGTTAGCTTAGGGATTGGGATACTGTCAAGGAAATCTTCTAGCTTCACGTTCTGTCCTTTGTCCTTACCCCCCCCTTATAAAGGTCCGTGTAAAAATGTTGGAAAGGTTCCATGATCCGCTTAGGGTTCTGGGTAAATGAGCCGTCCGAATCCCTGATCTTGGTAACGGTCGTGCTCTGTATTCTAGGTAAAATCTTGCCTGCCAATTTAGAGCCCATCCTGTCCTTATATAGATAAAAATGAGCACCCGCCCACCTAAGTTGTTTTTCAGCCTGAGTCGTCAAGGCCAAATTAAGTGCCAGCCTCGTTGACTCTCTATTTGCTAGTGTTTCAGTAGTCGGGTGCTGTTTGTGGGCTTTGCTCTGTGCTAGGAAATTGGCTGTCAGTTTGGCTACGGTGGCTTTATGCTCCCTATTTAATTTAGAAGAGATTTGGATCAATTTCCCTCGAATGACTGATTTGTGGGCAGCCCACAGTGTTTCCGGCGTAATAGAGGGGTCTACATTTAGAAGGAAGTATTCCTGAAGGCCTTTGTCTATTACCGAGCACTGTACCAGGTCACTAAGGAGAGCCTCGTTAAGGCACCAAGTTGACCTCGGACGGGAGGCCGCAGATCTCTGAAGGTAAAGAATAATCATTGAGTGGTCAGATATAGAGCTATCTTTGATGAGAGCCTTAGATGCTAAAGGGGTGTGGAAAGCTTGCATGAAGATATGATCTATCCTTGCGTGAATTTTGTGTGGGGCCGAGTAATGGGTGTAGTCTCTAACTCGAGGATTTAACTCCCTCCATATATCCACCAATCCCGCATTATGAAGAAAGGTGGCCAAAACCATGCTCTGCTTACTGGGCCTTCTCGATCGAGGTATGCCTCTATCAGATTTGTCCAGCATATGGTCGAATGTCAAGTTGGTGTCCCCCCCCAAAATTAAGGTTCCCTGGAAGAGTGGTTGAAGCTTGGCTACCATGGAAGAGAAAAACGCTGCTTGCCCAGTATTTGGGGTATAGTATGATACCAGCGTGTATACGGCCCCGTCTATAGAACCCTTGACCAAGAGATATCGCCCCATCCCTTTTGACTTCCATTAGGGAGAACTTAACGTGTTTTGAGAAGCAAATGGCTACCCCCTTTGTTTTGTTAGGTGCATTCGAGATATAGAATTATGGATAATGAGCATGTAAAAATGAGGGGTTATAGGATTCTGGGAAATGGGTCTCTTGGAGTAGTACAATGTTTGCCTGATTAGATTTATACTGATTGAACAGTGCACGCCTTTTACTCTGTTAATTGATGCCCTGAACATTATGGGACAGTATGCGGAGTGGAGTAGAACTGTCACTATTAGCCTGCATGGATCAGAGCGGAGGAACTACGCCATAAAATCGGGAGGACACTCACCCCGGACATCCTGCCTTGGTTAGCAGTCCCCATGGAGAGCCGGTAGTTCATGAGCAGATCCTTGGATGACTGGAGGGAAGAAACAAAGAAAGAAGAGTAGAAGAGCAAGTCTATTGGACCTGTAGAAAAAGAAAGAGACATTTGTGTACGGTGACAGGTCCACAAAAATTTGGATCTGGTGTCCCTGGAGAGAGAGTTGGTCTTTGGATCGTGCTCGCCGCATCACCATTTCCTTGACTTTGTAATGATGCAATTTAACCACTATATCTCTCGGTAGCCCATCCTGGCGGGGAGCTTGAAGAGCCCGATGAGCTCTATCAATTTCCATCTGGCCCTCTGGGATGTCAGGTATCAGGTCCTTTACCAAGGTGCGGACTGCAAGTTCTGAGTCTTTGAAGGATTCAGGGAGCCCCCTGATCCTGAAGTTTTGTCTGCGGGACCTGTTTTCCAAGTCATCTAATTTGTTCAGGGCTATGTCCAGTTGCTCATGCAGTTCCCGAATCCGATCAGTATTCTGATTTGAGATAGAGACTACCTGCTCCGTCTTGACCTCAATTGCTTCTATTCTGCTCCCCAATTGCTGCAAATCTGCATGTATGGCAGCAGTTATTTGAGCAGCATTCTGGGCCAGTCCATCAGATAACATGCGGGAGAACATAGACATCATAGATGTGAGATCAATCTGATTAGGGTTAGGCAAATGTTTTGTATCCCCCAAGTGATCAGGTGTAGGAAAGTCCAGGGCCCTCTGTCTCCCACTCAGGCCTGGAGCCGCGTCCAGGATAGATTCAGAGATGGCTGGGGAGGCTTGCATATTAAGAGGTACACTCACTGTTGGGCTGGGAGGAAGCTGCGTGCACAGAGGCAGGCAGTCCTGGTCTGCTATTGAATCCTCTTCAATCGCCGCCGTCCCCTGTGATGTGACCCGTGCCGCGGCTGCCGCCGCCATCTTAAGATTTGGGCCTAACGAAGCACCGGCCTCTATTTGTCGGGTGAGGTCCCGGCGAGCGGAGACTCCCTTGCATCCGCGGGGGTGCCTGTGTTCCCCCCTGGGTGTTATGTGGTTACCGGAGCCCGTGTGTGCCTTTTCCGAGGCTTTGGCAGGGAGTTATTGGCCCGAAAGGTGCGGAGCTCTCAGCACATACGTCCGCGCTGTGAGCCTCCGCGCATGCGCCTCAAGGATCATTTTTCTCTGTTTATTCTTTATTTTTGTTTGCTTCTTGACAAGTCGTTCCCCATGATTTCCATTGAGTACCATTCATATCTGTACGGCTTCAAGTCGCGCCGACTTCAAAGTAGTCCCTGCATTACTTTGGTCCAACTTTGATGCAACTTGAGGTCCATAGACTTCAGTGTTAAACCCTCAAAGTCACATGCAAATCACACCTGAATAATATAGATTTCTGTACTATTTCTGTACAACTTTGTAATATGTTTTCATTGTGCCAAAGTTGCAACAAAGTCAGACCAAAGTTGTACTGATCCCAAATCATGCCGAAATCACGTCAAAAGTACGTCAAAATCATGGTAAAATCGCGGCAAAATCGTGGCAAAAAATCGTGGCAAAATTGTGATAAAATCGCGTCGCACAAGTGTGAAAGAGGCCTAAATTAGCTAAATACATTTCAGGTACATTGAAACAAAAGGTGTGCAAAATCCTACAGTTTGTTTTCTTGTTACAGCAGCCACAGCCTAAGCAGAAAAGTCTGACCTCCTTGCCAGCAGCAGAGTGGGGTTCTCACTCTCTATGAGGAAGCAGTGATCGCTTTCAAGAGGTCCAACACTTTACCCTCAGAACTCTCCAATCAGTAATGTAAAATCTGACTTTAACGTGTCCTAGTCTCTAGGATAACAAAATGTAAACACCGCTACCTTGTGAATGAACATCCTGAACACTCACTCACCCATGGGACACAAATCAAATCTTCATTGTCTTCCTGATATGTCACTACTGTGTCCTGTAGAAGGGATAACCTGTTTTAATACAGGGTTTTAATAATAAATTTAATCCATATTCAAACTAATGAGTGGATCAATTTTAGGTATAGGCATGTGTATATGGAGTGGAGGTTTTTTTTCTATTGGTTAAACTAGATAGACTTGTGCCTTTTTTCAACCAGATTAACTATGAATTGATGTTACTATTGTGATTGTCAGTGTAATGATTACAACTTATTATGTGAACATATACAGTATATCAACATTCAGAATTCACTTAAATCAATAGGGAACATATCAGTATTCCTAAATAATGTTTTTATTTGGAGTACTTTTTAAATAAGAAGTGCAGTCTATTGCTTGCAATCAGGCAGATCCTGTCTATAAGACCTGCATTGAAATATGAGGTTAGGTACTGACCAAAGAGATCAAAACCAACATATACAATGAATTAATATGACTGTCCCATGTGCATAGATTATTACTTACTACTTTTGCTTCCTATGCTAGACCTAAAAAGCAGTATTCTATTAGACTAAAGCTGGCCATCAAAATCAGCGCAAAATTCCTTTTCAAAGATTTTATTGAGATTATATAAACATACAAGCACATGAGTAACATTCAAATATAGATTTAGGCAGGTAGGAAAAATCTGATACAGCTTAATGCAAAGGGAGCACATATAATAAAAAAAACCAACATGGTGACTAACACGAGCTGCGGTCCTACTATTGCCGATACAGGATGTCCTGTAGAGCTAACTGTCAGCTGAGGAGTAGCCTCCCCGCTCGAAGCTGGTAAACTGTGCATGAGGGAGAGAGAAGGAGGGAATCCCAGGCACCCAACACCCCACAAGGGAACTTGCTGTGAATCAGCGCAAAATTCAGCCAGTTCAGCAGGCTGGTTCACCAGGGTCCTGCCAAATTTCAATCCAAGTCTGGGCAGGGATGTTGTACAAAAGACGATCTACTGACCGACTTCTTTACGATCTGCCTGTTGGATTTTACCCTCTTGATCAGTGCCTCTAGCTATAGATGACAGGGCTGATCAGTGTATTCTGAAGGTGGGTAAGTCTCCCCATAGTCAGAATACAATAGTTCAGTGAGGAGGATTCCACCATCTACATCAAGGGTGTGAATTGGAGAATTGGGTCTTATTTTGATGATCAACATGTTGGTTGAATGAAAAAAAAGACTAATTTATGGGCATGTGAAAAAAATTTGACTGATCTATTTTTCATATATAACCAAGACTTTATCTAGACCACATTTTCTCTCTATGTAAAACTAGTGCTGCCTGATTGGATACAGAGTAAATGAAAGGTTTATGTAATATAATTGTAACATATATTGTAATTTTTTATCTGTTATTCAAAAATATTTTTTTTATTTTAAACATTAGTTCATTTTTGGATTAAAGTATTTTTTTTTTGAACATTAGATTTTTATTTGGGTTTGATCATAACAAAAAAGGAAAAGGTATATGGCATTGGTATACACAGGATGGAGATACATAAGAAATGGTACAGTATACAATAGTACTTGATTAATCTATTAGTACTTGATATATTTAGAACTTGATATATTTATTAGACCATGTTGACCACAACTTATCAAACTTAGAACCTTTCAATGAGTTAATTGCTAGTAAGTGTCCGTATGTATAATTCTGGTTAACCATAGTAATCACCTCAGAGATGTTTGGTGAATCAAGGGACTTACATTTTTTGACAATAGTATTTCTGGCTGCCAATAGAATTTGGGTTATTATTGGCCTTGAGAATAAAGGGAGACTATCTATCCCTAAGTTACGGATAGCTAGCTCTCTTTTTGGGATGTGAGGATTCCAGTTACCAAGGATATGAGATTGAATACTTGATTACAAAAACTGGTTAGGTTGGGACAATCCCCAAGGATGTGAGATAGACTCCCTGTTCTGCCGCAGCTGCGCCAGCAAAGCACGGTTGCAGCTGGGAAGAACTTTGTTAACCTTAGGGGGGTATAGCACCACCTAAGTGAAATTTTTAACATCGTTTCCCAATGATTCATGCAATGTGAGTATTTGTGAATCAACTGAATTGCTGCTTGCCACTGTGAGGGAGAGTACATTTCATTCAGTTCTTTTTTTCCATTTTAATATACATGGGTGTTAATAAATGTAAGCTTATCTTGTAATAAATTCTAAAATAGGGAGGTTCCTTTCTACAAAGGGTTATGGGAATTGAAAAAATTCCAGGCCTTTTTGGATACCATTAAAGTGGGTATAGGGTGTTTTAGCAGGAAGTGACGTATGCAAAGATAGGTATAGTAGGTGTGTTGTGGTAGGTTTTAGGGGATTCCCATTTTTTGAGTTCAGACCCGCTATAGAAATCTTGTACTCTTGTTAAACCATGTGATATCAAGCTTTTCATGTCTAACATGGGTATCATTGCTTCCAAGGCTTGAATTCTGAAAGGGGGCAAGTTAATTAGTTCAGAGTTGACTTAGTAAATGCCTCCACACTTTTAGGGTGTCAGCTATGGTGTGGGGGAGTTTGGATAGATCCCAAGGATTCCATGGGCCACTTATCAACAGTGATCCTAGATCATGTGTGGGTGCAAGAGTTTCTCCAATGTTCAGCCACAATGGACCTTCATCTTCTCTGAACCAGTTTTTGAGCTGGTCCATTTTTATTGCTCAATAATAGTCCTGTGTGATCACAATACCCATTCCGCCCACTGATTTGTGTTTGGTTAGGATGCTGTGAGAGCATCTAGGCTTTTTCCTGTTCCTAATGTAAGTGTGTAGAAGCCTTGATAGAGTTTTTAGATAGAAGTTTGGAATGGATACGGGGAGTGCCCTAAAGATATACAGGATTTGGGGAAGAATTACCATTTTGAAGGCAGATAATTTACCCACCCATGATAGGTCACATTGTCCCAAGTGAAGAAGTTGTGGTTTGATTTTAGCGATGAGGGGTTGAAGGTTAGCCTGTGCCAGGGAATAAGCTGAGGATGTGAGGGTGATGCCCAGATATGGTACTCCTTGGACGTTCCACTTGGAGGGGAACTGATTTTGTAGGTGGGTTCTAACAGCTGGGGGAATATTTAGGTCCAGTATTAGGGATTTAGAAAAGTTGACCTTATAGTAGGAAATGTCACTGAAATGTATAAGAGTTTGGTGAACTTGTGGGAGAGATGTTGACAGATTAGATAGTAAGAGGATAACATCGTCAGCAAATAAATTAATAATATGGTGCTTATGGAGAAAGTGGTATCCTGTTATGTGGGAATTTGAGCGTATAGTTTCCGCTAGCACCTCCATCATCAAATTGAAGATGGAGGGTGACAGCGGTCACCCCTGACGGGTGCCATTAAATATTAAGAATGTTTTTGAAAGTAGGCCAGAGAGAGGAAAATACTTGGGCAGATTGGTGTGAGTACAGAGCGAGGATCGCTTGCAGGACGTGCCCCCTGAAAACCAAATTTGTGTAGCACTTGAGACATATATTGCCAATGGACCCTGATGAATGCCTTCTCAGTGTCTATCAAGAGTAACAGAGAAGACGTTTGACTGGCTTCAGCAAAGTGAATAACATTTAGGACTTGTCTGGTCGCATCTGAGGACTGTCTTCCCCTTACAAACCCCAACTGGTCTCTTTGTATTATGGATGGAATGATATCAGGTAGACAATATGCTAAAAGTTTTGCATACACCTTTATATCTGTGTTTAGTAAAGAGATAGGCCTAAAGTTGGCTGGGGTGGTAGGATCTTTTCCTGGTTTGGGGAACGTCACCACATAGGCTTTAAGCATTTCAGCTGGAAAGACTGAGGTTTGGGCTGCTTTGTTGAAAACATTAAGTAGGTGGGGGGTTAGTTCAGTGTTGAACATTTTGTAATATTTATTGGACAGTCCATTCCGGACCTGGATATTTGCCACTGGGGAGAGATAGTACAATTCTGTTTATTTCAGTGGTGCTAAATGGAGAATTTAGGTTGGATATTTGAGTTTTGGAAAGTTTTGGGAAATTGATTTTCTGTAGAAATGACCGAATTTCATCAACTGTGGGTTGAGGAGTTGCTGGGTCATCCTTGAGATTATATAGTGAGCTGCAGTAATCTGCAAACCGATCAGCAATTTCTTGTGGGTTAATGATCTTATGTCGATGGATGGGATGTACTAGGTGTGTGATTCTGTTCTTAGTTTGAATTGCTTTGACTCTACGTGCTAGCAATTTCCGGGCACGATTGGCATTTGCATGTGAATTTAATCTCAGTTGTCTGAGGTGTTTGTCATATTGCTGTGACAATAAGTTCCTCAGTTCGTCTGTAAGTATACGGATAGAATCGTACATTTTTGAGGATGGGTGTAATTTATTGCTGGTTTCCAGGTTATGGATACCAGCAGTCATTTTGGTAAATTGTGAATTGTAGTGTCTCTTGGCCTTGACTCCTAATTGGATCAATATACCCCTAATGAACACCTTATGAGCGGTCCAAAGAGTGTAAGGGTCTTCAACTGATCCCTGATTTAGGGAGAAGAATTCTTTTAAGTTTTGAGCCACAGGTTGGGATGATTGTTTATCCTGTAGAATATTTATGTTGCAGCACCAGATAGGGGTTGGTGAGGGAACTCCTCTTTCTTCAATAGTTATAGATATAGATGCATGGTCTGACCAGGTGATATTGTAGAGTAAGGTGAAGGTGACCCCCCCCCCTTCTAGGAGAACGGAGTAAGAGGGGATGGAGTAACCTTGAAAATAAGTTTGTAGTAAGATGTAAAAGTAAACAAGATAGTGATGTAGGGATAGAAGAGTTCACTGCTGATATAAGAAAATGTTATGCTGCAGTATATGTGTATAAGAAGGAAAGTTTATGAATTTCCCAGGTTCAGATTTTGTATAGTGCTGCAAGAATAGGCCTGAGCTTTAGGCACAGTTAATGGGTCCCACCTCAGTTGTTGCTCATTCTGCTCCGTCAGGTGGGGTATTTCTTATATTACTGGTGGGATTCCCGAATGTTTGATGTGTTATTAATGTCCCCCTGGGTGATCCCCACAGCCTCCAGAGGTTCAGCTCCTCCGCTGCCTAGATGCTCCACGAGCCGCTGAGTGAGTAGGCCCAAGCCGCGGCCTCAATTTAGGAGGAGCGGCCGGATGCGGGGATCGCATTAAGGTCCCAGTCTCCGCTTCGCTTTAGGGTCGCTCCTGAGGCTGTCCCCTGCTTCCCTACCTCTTGAGTGGGATAGCCGAGCTCCGCTGCATGAGGTGTAGGCTCCGAAGGGCCGGGAAGGAACGGAGCTCCTGGCTCAAGCAGCCGCTATGGACGCTCCGCGCATGCACAGTTATTCTTTTTTTTTGAAAAACAGCAACGTAGACGCACTTTTTATTTTTGTGCAAGAAATGCACCGCTCACACCAACAGCAGGAACCTCTCCCTACACCAGTGTGATATGATTTTAGAACAATAATCTGTCCCTCACAGGAGCAGCAGGAACCTCTCCCTCTAGCAGTATGTGATGATTTTAGAACAATAATCTGTCCCTCATAGCACCAGCAGGAACCTCTCCCTCTAGCAGTATGTGATGGTTTTAGAACAATAATCTGTCCCTCGCAGCACCAGCAGGAACCTCTCCCTCTAGCAGTATGTGATGATTTTAGAACAATAATCTGTCCCTTACAGTACCAGCAGGAACCTCTCCCTCTAGCACAGTGGTTCTCAACTCCGGTCCTCGGGACCCACCAACAGGCCAGATTTTAAGTATTACCTTGGGGAGATGCAGACTAGAACACTGCAATCACTGGGCAGCAAATGATATCACCTGTGATGTATTTCAGTTATCCTGCAAACCTGGCCTGTTGGGGGGTCCCAAGGACTGGAGTTGAGAACCACTGCTCCAGCAGTATGTGACGATTTTAGAACAGTAATCTGTCCCTCACAGCACCGACAGGAATCTCTCCCTATAGCACTAGGAGATGATTTTAGAACAATAATCTGTCCCTTACAGCACAAGCAGGAACCTCTCCCTATAGCAGTATGTGATGATTTTAGAACAATAATCTGTCCCTCACAGCACCAGCAGGAACCCCTCACTCTAGCAGAATGTGATGATTTTAGAACAATAATCTGTCCCTCACAGCACCAGCAGGAACCTCTACCTATAGCATTAGAGATGATTTTAGAACAATAATTTGTCCCTCACAGCTTCAGCAGGAACTTCTCCCTATAGCACTAGGAGATGATTTTAAAACAATAATCTTTCCATCATATCACCAGCAGGAACCTCTCCCTATAGCACTAGGAGATGATTTTAGAACAATAATATGTCCCTTACAGCACCAGCAGGGACCTCTCCCTATAGCAGTATGTGATGATTTTAGAACAATAATCTGTCCCTCACAGCACCAGCAGGAACCCCTCCCTCTAGCAGTATGTGATGATTTTAGAACAATAATCTGTCCCTCACGGCACCAGCAGGAACCTCTACCTATAGCATTGGAGATCATTTTAGAACAATAATCTGTCCCTCACAGCACCAGCAGGAACCTCTCTCTATAGCACTAGGAGATGATTTTAGAGCAATAATCTGTCCCTCACAGCACCAGCAGGAACCTCTCTCTATAGCACTAGGAGATGATTTTAGAACAATAATCTGTTCCTCACAGCACCAGCAGGAACCTCTCCCTATAGCACTAGGAGATGATTTTAGAACAATAATCTGTCCCTTACAGTACCAGCAGGAACCTCTCCCTACAGCAGTATGTGATGATTTTAGAACAATAATCTGTCCCTCGCAGCACCAGCAGAAACCTCTCCCTAAAGCTCTAGGTGATGATTTTAGAACAATAATCTGTCCCTCACAGCACCAGCAGGAACCTCTCCCTATAGCACTAGGTGATGATTTTAGAACAATAATCTGTCCCTCACAGCAACAGCAGGAACCTCTCCCTATAGCCATAAGAGATGATTTTAGAACAATAATCTGTCCCTCACAGCACCAGCAGTAACCTCTCCCTATAGCACTAGGAGATGATTTTAGAACAATAATCTGTCTCTCACAGCACCAGCAGGAACCTCTCCCTATAGCACTAGGAGATAATTTTAGAATAATAATCTGTCCCTTACAGCATCAGCAGGAACCTCTCCCTATAGCAGTATGTGATAATTTTAGATCAATAATCTGTCCCTCACAGCAATAGCATTAACCTCTCCCTACAGCACTAGGAGATGATTTTAGAACAATAATCTATCCCTCACAGCACCAGCAGGAACCTCTCCCTATAGCACTAGGAGATGATTATAGAACCATAATCGGTTACTCACAGCACCAGCAGGAACCCCTCCCTACAGCACTAGGAGATGATTTTAGAAAATTAATTTATCCCTAACAGCACCAGCAGGAACCTCTCCCTATAGCCATAAGAGATGATTTTAGAACAATAATCTGTCCCTCACAGCACCAGCAGTAACTTCTCCCTATAGCACTAGGAGATGATTTTAGAACAATAATCTGTCCCTCACAGCACCAGCAGGAACCTCTCCCTATAGCACTAGGATATGATTTTAGAACAATAATCTGTCCCTTACAGTACCAGCAGGAACCTCTCCCTATAGCACTAGGATATGATTTTAGAACAATAATCTGTCCCTAACAGCACCAGCAGAAACCTCTCCCTATAGCCATAAGAGATGATTTTAGAACAATAATCTGTCCCTCACAGCACCAGCAGTAACCTCTCCCTATAGCACTAGGAGATGATTTTAGAACAATAATCTGTCCCTCACAGCACCAGCAGGAACCTCTCCCTATAGCACTAGGTGATGATTTTAGAACAATAATCTGTCCCTCAGAGCAACAGCAGGAACCTCTCCCTATAGCCATAAGAGATGATTTTAGAACAATAATCTGTCCCTCACAGCACCAGCAGTAACCTCTCCCTATAGCACTAGGAGATGATTTTAGAACAATAATCTGTCTCTCACAGCACCAGCAGGAACCTCTCCCTATAGCACTAGGAGATGATTTTAGAATAATAATCTGTCCCTTACAGCATCAGCAGGAACCTCTCCCTATAGCAGTATGTGGTGATTTTAGATCAATAATCTGTCCCTCACAGCAATAGCATTAACCTCTCCCTACAGCACTAGGAGATGATTTTAGAACAATAATCTATCCCTCACAGCACCAGCAGGAACCTCTCCCTATAGCACTAGGAGATGATTATAGAACCATAATCCGTTACTCACAGCACCAGCAGGAACCCCTCCCTACAGCACTAGGAGATGATTTTAGAAAATTAATTTATCCCTCACAGCACCAGCAGGAACCTCTCCCTATAGCACTAGGAGATGATTATAGAACCATAATCTGTTCCTCACAGCACCAGTAGTAACCTCTCCCTATAGCACTAGGAGATGATTTTAGAACAATAATCTGTCCCTCACTGCAGCAGCAGGAACCTCTCCCTATAGCACTAGTAAATGATTTTAGAACAATAATCTGTCCCTCACAGCACTAGTACATAGAGTTGAGCGAACTTCTGGAAGTTCGGGTTCTGCTGGTCCGGCCGAACTTCGGGACAAAGTCCGGGTTCGGGTCCGGACGGAACCCGAACGATCGCACGGACCCCGAACCCCATTGAAGTCAATGGGGACCCAAACTTTTAGGCACAAAAATGGCTGTAACAAAGTCCTGGAAAGCCGTAGAGGGCTGCAAAAGGAAGTAAAATGGGGGTAAGGGTAGGGCAAGTGCCCTACAAAAAAATGGGGATAGGGAAAATAAATTAAAATCAAATAAAAAAATGGGAAGGGGGGTGGATGTGGAGTAGGAGCCTAGAGGTTGACTAGGCCATGACCTTGGCAGTGTAGGTGGAAGTGGCAGTGGTAGAGGAGTAGGAGGAGGTAGCCAACATGGTATTTTTTTTTTTTGTATTGAGGCCTATTCAAAAAAACAAGTATGTGAATGGCTGTGTGAGTCCGGTCTAAATGTTTATTCTGCATGAGGTACAGACAAGTCTTGTGGGATCCATGCCTGATTCATTTTAATAAAGGTTAGCTTGTCCACGTTGAATGTGGACAAACGGCTCCGCTTGTCTGTGATAACGCCCCCTGCCGTGCTAAACACACGTTCCGACAATACACTGGCTGCAGGGCAGGCCAGCACCTCCAAGGCATAAACGGCAAGCTCAGGCCATGTGGCCAATTTGGAGACCCAGAAGTTGAATGGGGCAGACCCATCAGTCAGTACGTGTAGGCATGTGCACATATACTCTTGCACCATGTTGCTGAAATGCTGCCTCCTGCTAAGATGTCTATCGGCTGGTTGTGCTGTTTGTTGTGGCGGGCTGCTGACAAAGCTTTGCCACTTTTCAGCCATGCTATCCCTGCCTTCTGAGGATCTGGCGGTGCCACAGCTGCGTTGGTGGCCTCTACCTCCTCCGCCTCCCCTACCTTCACCTTGTGCTTCCACTGAGCCCCCGTTGTCATTTGGGAATGCCCTCAGCAGTGCCTCTACCAGTGTGTGCTTGTAGTCGCGCATCTTCCTCTCACGCTCTAGTGAGGGAATTAAGGACGGCACGTTGTCCTTGTAACGGGGATCCAGCAGGGTGGCCACCCAGTAATCAGAGGAAGTTACAATGTGAGCAACTCGACTGTCTTTGCGCAGGCACTGCAGCATGTAGTCGGCCATGTGTGCAAGGCTGACCACAGGCAAAGACAAGCTGTCCTCTGTGGGAGGTATATCATCTGTGTCCTCTGTATCCCCCCAGCCACGCTCCAGGGATGCCCACGAGCTGCGTTGGGTGGCACCCTGCTGCAATTCCTCCTCCTCCTCCTCATCTTCCTCGTCCTCCTCGTCCTCCAGAACTGTGCCCTGGCTTGAATATTTTGGACCTGGCCTATGCTGGTGCAGGAACCCACCCTCCGAGCCACTTGCTAATGACTGGCCTGATAACCGTGGAAATGACCCCTCTTCCTCCTCCTCATCCTCCTGTGCCACATTATCCATCATGGCCTGAAGTGTTTTTTCAAGGAGACATATAAGTGGTATAGTAATGCTGAGAACAGAATCATCGGCACTGGCCATGTTGGTGGAGTACTCAAAACACCGCAATACACTACACAGGTCTCGCATGGAGGCCCACTCATTGGTGGTGAAGTGTTGCTGTTCCGCAGAGCGAATGACCCGTGCGTGCTGCAGCTGAAACTCCACTATTGCCTGCTGCTGCTCGCACAGTCTCTCCAGCATGTGCAAGGTGGAGTTCCACCTTGTGGACACGTCGCATATGAGGCTGTGAGCGGGAAGGCCGAAGTTCCGCTGCAGCGCAGACAGGCGAGCAGCAGCAGGGTGAGAACGCCGAAAGTGTGCACAGACGGCCCGAACTTTATGTAGCAGCTCTGACATATCCGGGTAGTTTTTTTAGAAAATTCTGTACCACCAAATTCAGCACATGCGCTAGGCAAGGGATGTGAGTCAAACGGGCTCGGCCCAGAGCCGCTACGAGATTTCGGCCATTGTCGCACACCACCAGGCCGGGCTTGAGGCTCAGTGGCAACAACCACTCATTGTTCTGTTGTTCAATGCCCATCCACAGCTCATGCGCAGTGTGGGGTTTATCCCCCAAACATATCAGTTTTAAAACAGCCTGCTGTCGTTTCCCCCTGGATGTGCTGATGTTGGTGATGAATAGTGTTGAGCGAACCCGGACTGTAACGTTCGGGTCCGTACCGAACTTTCGGGTGTCCGGGGCACGGACCCGGACACGGACATTTCAAAAATCGTTCGGGTTCGGTCCAGGGGTTCTGCTATTTTACTCCACGTGTTGAGAAGCTGCAGGGCAGCCAATCAACAAGCGTTTCACTGGTTTGCCCTTATTGCTAAAAACTTTACAGGCACAGGCCCAGGCACGGGGCCTGTGGGCTTTCAAGCCATGCCTGGGCTTGCAATGTCAGGCCCAAGCGAGTTGTGATAAGTAGTGGTTGTAGTCGTGTAGGTCCCCCTTTGCTGTCGTCCGACAAAATTTTGACTATACAAACCCCCTATTTGGGGTGTGACGCGTACTCGACACCTACCCGTAACTTGTTGTCTGGTTACTCACCAACAACGGTGACTCGGAGTTCGGGCCGGACCACCACACGCTGTTACCGGCTTTAGAGCATCGCCGAGACCCGGCTCGGGCAAACTGAGTGTAGGGAACGGATCGCGTACACGACTTAAACCACCATGTCTT
>BLSH010082672.1:603594-616488 GCA_018402905.1 Glandirana rugosa
ACCTGGAAACTCTCCCTTTTGAACTAGGAGATGGAGATGTTTTTTGAAAAATAATGTGTCACTTACAGCAACAGCTGGCCCTATAGGAGTAGGCAATGGTTTTGGAACAAGAATCTGTCCCTCTAAGCAGAAGCCTCTACCTAGTGCAGTCAGATCACTCAAAGCATCAGTATGTGAAATCTCAAATTACTCCCACAATATGATCGTTGTGTACGATCCCACAATCTGATCGTTGTGTATGAACGTACGATCGTTTCGTTAGACAGAGTTTAATCTGCAATCTCCAACTCTAAGCAGCAGTATTTGAAATCTCAAATTCCCCCAACAATCTGATCGTTGAGCACGATCGTAGCGATCGTTGTTTTATGCAGAGCTTGATCTGCAACTCAAAGCAGCGGTATGTGAAATCTCTAATTTCTGCTATCTCTCCTCAGAGCAACAGCACATACAGCAGTAGTAAAGTAATCTATCTCAGGATGCAGGATCAGGTCTTAAAATGTCTCAAATCTGTCCCTCAAGCTTTCAGCTTCCTTTCCCTACACTAACCCAAGGAGCATGTGACTGCAGCACTGTGACTCCAGCTTATAAAGAGGCTGGGTCACATGATGCACTGGCCAATCACAGCCATGCCATTAGTAGGGGGTCCGGGTCCAGGTCCGTGCTACGTTACAGTCCGGGTTCGCTCAACACTAATAATGGTGATGTATATAATATGTTGGTGGGATGGTGATAGACAGGTATTTGGTCTTTGAAGAACGGCGTAAGCAACAATAGCCCGAAACTGTTTCCATGTATGCCATGTACACCTCATAATGATGTAACTGCAGATCTACCGTTTTTTGGAATAAAGAAGTTGGTGCAGCAATCTATTGATTTATTTCTTATGAAGAGAATCCTGGGGAGGATTTGATTGCTTGACGCCATTCACCTGCATTGGGTGCACCTCACCTCTCACATTCATTATATATATATGCAATGCCTTTAGTGTAGTAGACGATATACAGCTAATTCATGCAAGAATGAATATATATATATATATATATATATATATATATATATATATATACAGTCTTGTATATATATATAGTTTTATATATGTATATATATATATAGATATATACACGCACAGTGCACATTATATATCAGTGCATTCGGGGTGTACATACGGTATATAGTACACTTGACGTGGTGTATTAAAATATATACAGCCTGAAGTCGGCCATTTTGAATCCAACTTTTGTTTTTTCAATAGGAAGAGGGTCATGTGACACATCAAACGTATTGGGAATTTCACAAGAAAAACAATGGTGTGCTTGGTTTTAACGTAACTTTATTCTTTCATGAGTTATTTACAAGTTTCTGACCACTAATAAAATGTGTTCAATGTGCTGCCCATTGTGTTGGATTGTCAATGCAACCCTCTTCTCCCACTCTTCAACAACAAAGGTACAAAGGAGCAGGCAAAGAGTAGTCGTAGACAGGCCGAAGGTCAGGGCAGGCAGATAGCAAACAAAGTCCAAGGGGAGCAGGGGTCACAGATGCAGGAATTCACTTCAGAGTAGCTCACGGTCACAGGATACTGGAACACTGTAGAACGGACAGCATCTGCTGCAGGTTCTCCCATGCTTCAAATAGGGCCGTCTGGCGCCACTTCCAGTGCGTGCACGAGAGCATGCGCGCACGGATGCACGCGCGAACGTGCACCGCCGCGGAAGACTGCAAAAGGCACCCATGGCCCCTAACATTGCCCCCCCGAGGGGCAGCCTTTGGATGCCCAACTGGGCCCACTTGGTCGGGTGTCTTCTCCAAAATGCCCTGATTAGCTCTCTAGCATGCAGGTGATTCTCCGGTTCCCAGGAGCTTTCTTCAGGCCCATAGCCTTACCACTTTACCAGAAATTGGATGATGCCCTCTCTTCTCCTGCAGTCGAGGATAGTCTCCACCTCAAATTCCTCCTCTCCGTCCACCAAGACCGGTTCTGGAGGGGCTGTGTTACACCCTGGGAAGAGGTCCTTGACCACAGGTTTGAGCCGGTTCACGTGGAAGATCGGGTGAATGCGGAGTGACACTGGTAGATCCAGCTTGAATGCGACCTTGTTAATTTGTCTCTTTACTGGGAAGGACCCAATGTATTGTGGCCCCAATTTCCTGGAGGGGCAGGATAGCCTCAGATTCTTGGTTGATAGCCAGACCTGTTGGCCTGCTTGCAGTTCCAATTCTCCTCGTCTTCCCTTGTCGAAACTCTTCTTACTGAGTGCTTGGGTCTGGGAAAGAGTTTCTTGCAACCGTTTACTGTTTTCCTCCAGGAACTGGGTGACTTCCAGTACGGCAGGTACAGAGCTCTCTGTTGGCAAGCCAGGTAAGAAGGTAGGGTGGTAGGCGAAGTTCGCCCAGAATGGGGTTTGCTTGGTAGCAGAATGAATGGAGTTGTATGCGAACTTGGCAGCAAGAAAATCCAATCATCCTGAGAGTAGGCAGAGTAGCAACGGAGATACTGCTCCAGGGTTTGATTAGTTCTCCCCGTTTGACCGTTTGACTGCGGATGATATGCGGAGGTGAAGGCAAGACTGATTCCTAAAGAAGAGCACAGAGACCTCCAGAAGCGGGACGTAAACTGTACTCCTCGGTCCGAGACTATGTTGCTGGGAATGCCATGAAGGCGGACCACCACTTTGATGAAGATGTCAGCTGTTTCAGCTGCTGTGGGGGTGCCCTTCATGGGTATGAAGTGAGCCATCTTTGTGAGGCGGTCTACCACCACAAGGATGGTACTGAAGCCCGCAGATGGAGGCAACTCCACTATATAGTCCATCGAGATCTGGGACCAAGGTTGCTCCGGGAGGGGTAATGGAGTCAGCAGACCCCAAGCTGTAGACCTCAGTCTTACTCTTGGCACAGACAGGGCAGGCACTCACATAGTCCTTGCAGTCCTCGTTCAGACGAGGCCACCAGAATGAGTGGGAAAGCAGCGCTGCCGTTTTACGACCCCCAAAGTGCCCAGCTAGTTTCAGGTCATGGCAAAGTTCAAGTACTGCTAGGCGCAGCTCCTGCGGGATGAAGAGTCGGTTGCCTGACCGCTACCACAGCCCGTCCTTTATGGTGAGCCCTTGATCCAGTGGCATGGTGCGACTGACTAAGGATCATCTGATCCGGGTAAGGAAGTCCCCTTGTGTCAGCAGAAAACTATTGGCAGGTAGAATGGTGTCTGGGGGAGAGGGATCTCCCGGGTCATGGAACATTCTGGACAGGGCATCTGGCTTCACATTTTTAGACCCAGGCCTGTATGTTATGTGCATTTGGAACCTCGAGAAAAATAGTGCCCACCTTGCCTGGTGAGGTTTAAGCCTCCTAGCGGTCCGCAGGTACTCGAGGTTCTTATGGTCTGTGAAGACCAGAACAGGGTGAGTCGCTCCTTCCAGGAAGTACCACCATTCCTCCAGGGTGGATTTGATTGCCAGTAGCTCTCGGTCACCGACGTCGTAATTCCTTTCGGGGGGTGAGAGCTTCCGGGAGAAGAAGGCAATGGGATGGAGCGTGGCCTTTGGGCCTCGTCTCTGAGAGAGAACTGCTCCCACTGCTGTCTCTGATGCCTCCACCTCAAGGACATAAGGCAGAGCCGAGTCTGGGTGTTTGAGGATGGGAGCAGAGGTAAACAGTTCTTTAAGTCTTGTGAAAGCCTCTTGAGCTTCAGGAGTCCAACAGAAACGCGAACCCTGTTTCGTGAGCTGGGTGATGGGTGCAATGACCACCAAGAATCCCTTAATGAACTTTCTGTAGAAGTTTGTGAATCCCAGGAACCATTGGACACCCTTTCTGTCGACTGGCGCAGGCCAGTCTAAGATGGCTGAGACCTTCTGCGGGTCCATGGTTATCCCTGTGACCGAAATGTCAAAGCCGAGGAAGGAGATGCTGGTGCGTTCAAAGGCGCATTTCTCCACCTTGGCGTATAGGCCATGTTGCCGAAGGCGGACAAGCACACATCTCACACGCCTGCGATGTTCTTCCAGGGAAGGGGAGAAGATTAAGATATCGTCCAAATAGATCACTACAAATTGGTCAAGATAGTCTCTGAAGATATCGTTCACCAGGTGTTGGAACGTAGCGGGGGCATTGCAAAGTCTAAACGGCATAACTAGGTATTCATAGTGACCAAACCTGGTTCGGAAGGCCGTCTTCCACTCACCCCCTTCCCGTATGCGAATGAGGTTGTACACCCCGCGGAGGTCCAACTTTGTGAACACGGCTGCAGTTCCTAGCCTCTGGAAAAGTTTGGGGACCAGAGGCAGGGGTTACCTGTTCTTGATGGTGATCCTGTTAAGATCCCGGTAGTCTTTTTTCTCCACAAAGAAGATTCCCGCACTGGCGGGTGAGGTAGATGGTCTGATGAACCCTTTTTCCAGGTTTTCGTCAAGGTAGACTTTGAGGGCCCCTAGCTCTACCTCAGACAAGGGGAAGATCCGACCGAAAGGGACCTCAGCTCCGGGCAGGAGGTCAATTGGACAGTCGTATGACCTATGCGGTGGGAGGACATCAGCTCCCTTTTTATTGAACATGTCCAGAAAGTCATGGTAAGGTACAGGTACAGCCAGGCGGGTGTCCTGGTCGTGTTCAGTGTCCAGACAGAGTATAGGTGATGGGGGTCTCAGAAAGTGATGGCAGACAGTGCTGAAGGCAGTAGGGTGAACTGAACTGCATTTCCCCCGTGGCCCAGTCAATGTGGGGATTGTGCATCCAGAGCCAGGGGAGGCCCAAAATGACTGGAAATGGGGGAACACAATGGCGTCCAGCAGTAGAAATTCCAAGTGTCCCCCTTCCAATTTGGCAGGAATAGGAATGGTCTCCTGAGTGATGTGGCCAGATTTAATAGTGGTTCCATAGGCCAGCTGGATGACCATGGGATGGTCCTTGGGTCGAAGTGGGATCTGGTGGCTGGCTGCAAAAGTGACATCAACAAAGCAACTGCAAGCTCCTGAATCGATGGCCAGATGAGCTTTGTTGCTTGGTATGTGCATAAGGCTTTCCTGGATTGGAGTGGGTCATTTGTCGGCCTTAGCAGGGCAGTTCTTTACCAGATGCCCATGCCCTCCACAGTATAGGCAGAGGCTGAGGACCATGCATCTCTGGCGCTCTTCTGAGGTCAATGGTGGGCAGCGGAAACTGGTTTGTATGGGTTCGGACAGGTCTGGTGGAATGGAGGAGGCAGCCGGACTGGAATCAGGACAGGTGGGATTTCTGGGCATCATCCCGGTAAGGCGTGCAGCCCCCGTGGACCTCTGAACCTTGCGTTCCCGCAGGCGCCGATCGATCTGTATGGACAGATTGACCAGAGCGTTGAGGGTAGGAGGCACCCCAACGTGAGCCAGCTCGTCTTTGAGCGGCTCTGAGAGACCCAGCCTGAATTGATGACGGAGGGCCGTCTAGTTCCAGGCTGTGTCAGCGCTCCAGCACCAAAACTTTGAAACGTATTCCTCTGCTGTGCGGCGGCCTTGTTGAAGGACGTGAAGGGTTGCTTCCACCATGGCCGCTAAGTGGGGATCTTCATAGAGATGAGCCATCGCTTGAAAAAGGCGGTCCAAACTGGTAGTCTCCGAGGCTCTCTGCTCCAATAGGCATTGGGCCCATGCTTGCGGTTCTTCCAAGAGCAGTGAAATCATCAGCCCCACCTTAGTCGCCTCCACTGAAAAAGTCCGGGGTTGGAGAGCGAGATACAACTCACATGAGGTACAGAAGCTCCAGAACTTCCAGCGGTCCCTCACAAGCCGCTCTGGCAAATGTACATCGGGCTCCATGGGCAGAGCCACAATGGTGAGCGGAGAAGACTCACGGGGATCAGCTGAAACTGACATGGAGAGCTCCTGGATACTCTCTTCCAGATAGGTGTACCCCTCTTGGAGGGTCCTTATGGCGTGAGTGAAGCCAGCCAGGTGCACACTCAGATTGTCCATGGGAGAGGTCCCCTGCGCAGACTCTGCGGCCCTGGTTCAATGACCCCTGGTAGTGGGGACAGGGAATCCTGGAGCACAGGGGGGCATGAGTGATGGATTTAGTCTCTGATGGCAGCTGAGAATCCTCTGGAGCTCATGCAACAGAAGGGTAGTGATGCAGGCTGGGTCGTTAACACTCTGGCGGTGAAGTACAGAAGGATCAGGCAGGCGGGTGGTCGAGTTCAGGCAGGGTCGACAATGTGTGGGCAACAAAGGTACAAAGGAGCAGGCAAAGAGTAGTCGTAGACAGGCCGAAGGTCAGGGCAGGCAGATAGCAAACAAAGTCCAAGGGGAACGGGGTCACAGATACAGGAAGTCACTTCAGAGTAGCTCACGTGTCGCAGGATACTGGAATGCTGTAGAACGGACAGCATCCGCTGCAGGTTCTCCCATGCTTCAAATAGGGCCATCTGGCGCCACTTATGGCGCGTGCACGCACATGGGAGCGCACGTGGGTGCGCCCATTGATGCGAGCGCGAACACTCACAGGCGCGCGCACCACCGTGGAAGACTGTAAAAGGCACCCATGGCCCCTAACACCTTGTCGAAATTTTTTTTATTGGTCGTCTGAGTCTGAGCAATAGTCACCTGAAGGAGTTTATTATTCCTTTTTAAGAATTGCGTGGCTTCCAGGGCCGCGGGTACAGTACTTTCTGTAAACAGGTCAGGCATAAAGGTGGGGTGGTACCCAAGGTTTGCCCAAAATGAGGATTGCTTGGTCGCTGAGTGAATTTGAGTTATGAGCAAACTCGGCCGTTGACAGTAAAGAGATCCAGTCATCCTGAGCATATGAGGAGTAGCAGTGGAGATACTGCTAGAGGGTCTGGTTGGTCCTCTCCGTCTGCCCGTTGGACTGCGGGTGGTAAGCTGAAGAGAATGCTAAATCAATACCCAGGGAGGCGCATAGGGCCTTACAGAAACGGGACGTAATCTGCAACCCCCTATCCGACACAATGTAAGTAGGGATGCCGTGCAACCACACCACCTCTTTGATGAAGGCTTCCACGGTTTCGGCAGCTGTGGGGGTGCCCTTCATAGGTATGAAGTGGGCCATTTTTGTAAGGCGGTCCACTACTACAAAAATAGTGTTGAATCCAGCAGAGGGTGGTAGCTCGACTATAAAGTCCATTGAAATCTGGGACCATGGTCGTTTAGGAGTGGGTAACGGGTTAAGTAATCCCCATGCCTTAGACTTCTCTGTCTTATTGATGGCACAAACAGGACAGGCCGCCACATAGTTCCTACAATCCTCTGCTAAGTGAGGCTACCAAAATGACCGGGAGAGTAGTTCTGCCGTCTTGCACCCACCGAAGTGCCCAGCCAGTTTGAGATCATGGCAGTGGTTGAGGATGTTTGGGCGTAGCTCCTGTGGAACGTAGAGCCGGTCATTGTACCACCACAGCCTGTCTCTTGAAGTGAGTCCAGAGTTTGGTGACATGGTGAGGCCGGCAAGGGATCGCCTGAACCGGGTAAGCAGGTCTTCTTGTGTCAATAGGAAGCTGTGGGCCGGCAAAATGGTGTCGGGTGGTGAATGATCTTCAGGAACATGAAACATGCGAGATAGAGCATCCGGCTTTACATTCTTGCCCCCCGGCCGGTAGGTAATATGCAGCTGGAACCTTGAGAAAAAGAGTGCCCATCGTGCCTGATGGGGTTTCAGTCTCTTTGCAGTCCGTAGGTACTCAAGGTTCTTGTGATCCGTGAACACTAGGATAGGGTGTGAAGCTCCTTCCAGGAGGTATCGCCATTCCTCCAGAGCAGATTTGATTGCTAGCAGTTCCCTGTCACCCACATCATGATTTCTTTCTAGTGGTGAAAGTTTCCTTGAAAAGAAGGCGAGGGGATGGAGCGAGGCCTTTGGACCTCGTCTCTGCGAGAGAACTGCTCCTACTGCTGTCTCTGAAGCATCCACTTCAAGGACATAGGGCAGAGCAGGATCCGGGTGCTTCAGGACGGGAGCTGAGGTAAACAACTTTTTGAGCATGGAAAAGGCTTCTTAGGCTTCAGGAGTCCAGTGGAAGCATACATCCTGCTTGGTAAGCTGGGTTATGGGTGAGATAACTGCTGAGAAGCCCCTAATACATTTCCAGTAAAAATTTGCGAAGCCGACAAAGCGATGGACTCCTTTTTGTCGACTGGGGCCGGTCAGTCCAGAATAGCTGAAACTTTCTGTGGATCCATGGAGATCCCTGAAGTGGTGATATGGAAGCCCAAAAAAGAGATGTTGGCACGTTCGAAGTCTCACTTTTCTGCTTTAGCGTACAGGCCGTGTTGCCGGAGGCAGGCAAGTATGCTTTTCACATGCTGGCGGTGTTCTTCCAGAGATGGGGAGAAGATTAAAATGTCATCTAAGTAGACGACCACAAATTGATCCAAAAAGTCCTGAAATATGTTGTTCACTAAGTGCTGGAACAAAGCTGGGGCGTTGTACAGTTCAAACAGCATTACAAGATATTCAAAGTGTCCGAACTGGGTGCAGAATGCTGTTTTCCACTCATCCCCTTCCTGGAAGCGGATCAGATTGTATGCCCCATGGAGGTCCAACTTAGTGAAGACTGTTGCTGATCCGAGTTTCTGGAAAAGTTCGGGGACCAAAGGCAGGGGATACCAGTTTTTGACGGTGATCCAATTAAGGTCCCTGTAATCTATACAAGGTCTGAGAGAGCAGTCCTTCTTTTCAACGCAGAAGATTCCCGCCCCAGCAGGTGAGGTGGAGGGTCTAATGAACCCCTTAGCCAAGTTCTCGTCCAGGTATACCTTGAGGGCTACCAACTCTACTTCGGACAGGGGAAAAATCCGACCGAAAGAGACTTCGGTCCCGAGTTAGAGGTCAATTGGACAATCATAAGGTCGGTGTGGTGGGAGGACGTCAGCCCCTTTCTTGCTAAGTACGTCCAGCAAGTCGTGATAGGGTGTTGGGACGAGCAGGTGGCTTTCCTGGTCACTATCACTATTCAAACCGAGCACAGATGGAGGAGATTCCCGGGGCCATGGCAGGCAATGGTTAGCACAGTAGAGAGAGCCAAAGCAGACCTCACCAGTTGCCCTATTAACAGTAGGGTTGTGAGCCCGTAGCCAGGGGAGGCTCAAGATAATCGGACAGAGTGGGGATGCGATGGCATCCAGCCGTAGAAGTTCCCGGTGACCTCCTTCCGTGGCGGCCAGTATAGGGAGAGTCTCTTGAGTGACGGTGCCCGATTTAATGATCGTCCCATCAGCGAGCCAAACTAGCATGGGGTGTTCCTTAGGTTGAAGGGGTATCCAGTGGTGCGCTGCAAAGGTGGCATCGACAAAACAGCTACACGCACCCGACTCGATGATTGCCTGTACTTGGATGTCTCCACCAGGGAGTTGCAGGGAAATGGGTAGCAGAAGATGAACCTTGTCATTGGGCAGGTACATCAATTTTTCGGACAGACTGGGTGCGCCCTTGCCTTTGGCGGGGCAGTTCCGCACCAGGTGCCCAGGACCTTCGTAGTATAGGCACAGGTTCTGCGACATGCGTCGCTGGTGTTCTTCCGGGGTCATTGGTGGGCGGGGAAGCCCAAAGCGTGCAGGCTCCAGTGGGTCTGGTGAAACGGAGGAGGCGAAGTCCGGGTCAGGACCAGGATACCCGGAATCTGTGGACGTCCTCCGGGTGAGATGTGCGGGCCCTGCGGGTCTCTCAGCTCTGCGTTTCCGCAGGCGGCGATCTATCTGGATGGCCAGATTGATTAAAGCGTTGAGGGATGATGGTACCCCCATGTGGGCCAGCTCATCTTTGAGCGTCTCTGAGATACCCAGCCGGAATTGGTGACGGAGGGCCGCATCGTCCTAGCCATTGTCTGCGCTCCAGCGCCAAAACTCTGACACATAATCTTCAGCCGTATGGTGGTCCTGCTGCAGGGCATGGAGGGCCGCTTCAGCTGTAGCGGCCTGATGGGGGTCCTCGTAGAGTTGGGCCATCGCTCGGAAGAAGCGGTCTAAGGTAGTAGTCTGGGGAGCCCTTTGCTCCAGAAGGCGGTGGGCCCATGCCTGGGGTTCCTCCCGCAGGAGTGAGACCACTAGCCCCACTTTAGTGGCGTCCGAGGTGAAAGTCAATGGCTGGAGGGCAAAGTATAATTTGCAGGAATTGCGGAAAGCCCGAAATGTCCTGCGGTCTCCTGCAAACCGCTCGGGCATAGGCACCTTAGGCTTGGTTGGTGAGGCCACAATGGTGCATGAGGCAGGCTAGCCAGGACTGGCTGAGGGTGATACCGAAAGCTCACGGATCTTGTCCTCCAGGCGGGTGTATCCTTCTTGTAGTCCCTCCCTGTGTGAGTCCTGCCAAGTGTCCACATAAATCTCCCATGGGAGAGGTCCCCTGTGCAGACTCGGACATGGCTGTCCATTGCTGTCACGTAGCTGGTGGTCGAGTCTGACTTATGCAGGGGACAACCTCTCTTATGGCCCT
Source organism: Glandirana rugosa (assembly GCA_018402905.1). NCBI lineage: Eukaryota > Metazoa > Chordata > Amphibia > Anura > Ranidae > Glandirana > Glandirana rugosa. The sequence continues at coordinate 614,011 of BLSH010082672.1, forward strand.
GGTTCACAAACCCCTGGTAGTGTAGACAGGGAGCTCGGGAGCACAGGGGGACATGAGGGCTGAACTTGGTCACTGGTGGTGGGAGAAGATCCACTGAAGCTCGTGCTTGGCAGAAGCATAGTGGTACAGTCTGGGTCGGCAACGTGCTGGCAATGCAGTACAGAAGGATGAGACAAGCGGATGGTCGGGGTGCAGGCAGGATTGGCAATGTGTAGGCAGCAGAAGTACACAGGATCAGGCAGGAGAGAAGTTGTAGACAGGCCGGGGGTCAGGGCAGGCAGAAAGCAAACAAAGTCCAAAGATAGCCGGGGTCACAGATGCAGGAAGTCACTTCAGAGCAGACACGGGGTCACTAGTCACGGTAACGCTGTAGAACAGACAGCACTTGCCTCCTGGTGCTGTCCTGCTTAAATGGCCATTATTGGCACCATTAGTGCACGCTTGCGAACGCGCACGCACGCGAACACGCACGGGGGGGCCAGAAACGGCCAGGAATGTCCTTTTTCCTAACAATATCAGTGCATTCAGGGGTGTACGGTATATAGCACAGTCACTGTAGTGCAGTGTTAAAAAAAATACTCATCATGTCAGGAAAGCCACAAAGGAGAGGTAGACGCTCCCAGGCCACTAAAAGAGGGCAAGCATGCTCTTTGTCTTCAGTGAAAAGTGGTGGTGGCGGACGTGGTGCATCCTCTGCAGGCGGGTCATGCTTGTCCTTTTTTTCTGCTGCTGGACGTGCTATTGAGCCACAACATGCAGAAGAGTTGGTGGAGTGGATAACAAAGCCGTCCTCATTAGTTGAGTTGAGCGAACACCTGGATGTTCAGGTTCTGTGGGTTCGGCCGAACGTGGCAAAAAAGTTTGGGTTTGGCACCGAACTTGACCCCGGACCCCAAACCCCATTGAAGTCAATAGTGACCCGAACTTTTGGGCACAAAAATGGTTGTAAAAAAGTCCTGGAAAGGGCCAGAGGGCTGCAAAAGGAAGCAAAATCGGGGTAAGAGTAGGACAAGTGTCCTGCAAACAAATGTGGATAGGGAAATAACTTAAAATCACATAAGAAAAATAAAAAATAGAGGAGGAGGAGGAGAAGGTGGATGGAGGTGTATGTGGAGTAGGAAGTTGAGGAGGCAATGACCGTGGCAGTGTAGGTGGAAGTGGTGGTGGAGGAGGAGGAGGAGTTAGCCAACACTATTTTTTGTTTGTTTGGTTATTTTTCAAATTGGGGTAGCCCCCAACATATTGAGACATATTAAAAAAAAGTATACCAATAGCTGTGTGAGGCCGGTCTAAATGTCTATTCTGCACAAGGCACAGACAAGTCTTGTGGGATCCATGCCTAGTTCATTTTAATAAACGTTAGCTTGTCCACGTTGGCTGTGGACAGGCGGCTGAGGCTTGTCTGTGATAACGCCCCCTGCCGTGCTAAACACACGTTCAGACAATACACTGGCTGCAGGGCAGGCCAGCACCTCCAAGGCATATAGGGCAAGCTCAGGCCGTGTGCCCAATTTGAAGACCCAGAAGTTGAATGGGGCAGACCCATCAGTCAGTACATGTAGGCGTGTGCACACATAGTGTTCCACCATGTTGCTGAAATGCTGCCTCCTGCTAAGACATTGCCTATCAGCTGGTGGTGCTGTTTGTTGTGGCGTGCTGCTGACAAAGCTTTTCCACATTTCGGCCATGCTAACCCTGCCTTCTGAGGTGCTGGCGGTGCCACAGCTGCATTGGTGACCTCCTCCTTTGCCTTCGCCTTGTGCTTCCACTGAGCCCCCTGTGACATTTGGGAATGCCTTGGGAATGCAGGGTGGCCACTCAGTAATCAGCACAAGTTACAATGTGGACAACTCAGCTGTCATTGAGCAGGCACTGCAGCATGTAGTCGCTCATGTGTGCCAAGCTGCCCAGAGGCAAAGACAAGCTGTCCTCTGTGGGAGGTGTATCATCTGTGTCCTCCATATCCCCCAAGCCATGCTCCAGTGATGCCCACAAGCTGCGTTGGGTGCTACCCTGCTGTAAACACGGTTCCTCCTCCTCATCATCATCATCCTCGTCCTCCTCATCCTCAAGAACTGTGCCCTGGCTTGAAAAATTTTTACCTGGCCTATGCTGGTGCAGGAACCCACCCTCCGAGCCACTTGTGAATGACTGGCCTGTAGAGTTGAGTGAACCCGGACTGTAAAGTTCGGGTCCATACCGAACTTTGGGGTGTCCGGGACCCGGACCCGAACCCAGACATTTAAAAAAAAGTACGGGTTTGAGTTCGGGGTTCTGGTATTTGATTCCACGTGTTGAATAGCTGCCAAGGGCAGCCAATCAACAAGTGTTTCACTGGTTTGCCCTTAGAAGCCATCATAGCCATGCCTACTAAGAACTCCTACTCCTCCTGCTCCTACTACTACTACTCCTCCTCCTTGGCACAAATGTCGTCCCATCGTGGGTTGCGTCGAACACCCGTAGTGACCTCGTACCGAA
>BLSH010082672.1:648855-665135 GCA_018402905.1 Glandirana rugosa
TGATCTGCAACTCAAAGCAGCGGTATGTGAAATCTCTAATTTCTGCTATCTGTCCTCAGAGCAACAGCACAGACAGCAGTAGTAAAGTAATCTATCTCAGGATGCAGGGTCAGGTCTTAAAATGTCTCTAATCTCTCCCTCATGCTTTCAGCTTCCTTTCCCTACACTAACCCAAGGAGCATGTGACTGCAGCACTGTGACTCCAGCTTATAAAGAGGCTGGGTCACATGATGCACTGGCCAATCACAGCCATGCCATTAGTAGGCATGGCTGTGATGGCTTCTAAGGGCAAACCAGTGAAACGCTTGTTGATTGGCTGCCCTGCAGCTTCTCAACACGTGGAGTAAAATAGCAGAACCCCGGACCGAATCCGAACGATTTTTGAAATGTCCGGGTCCGTGCCCCGGACACCCGAAAGTTCGGTACGGACCCGAACGTAACAGTCCGGGTTCGCTCAACACTAGTTGTAATGCCTTCAATAACTCAGCCATGAAATTAAATTCTTTCTTCAGGTACTGTAGCTTGAAATGACCCAACTCCTCACAGTTGAAGCACTTTCTGGGATCATACCCATCTGGCTGAACAGATTCCTGGACTTCCATGGCTCTCATCGGGGTTTGTTGTAATTGTCCCTGAGCTTGTGCCACCTGGGCTAGAAGTTTGACTGGAAAATCTTTAAGTATGGTTGAAGAGGTAACAAGTATAGTGCTTTTCCCCATTCAGACCCCTCTTTGTTATCAGCCTCAAATAATTCTGACTCAACTTGAACCTGTTGACACCTTTCCAACTTTTGGGGTAACATTCACCTCTGCTAGAGACCTCTGATTTTTCTCATCCAGCAAGGCCTCCTCTTCTCTGACCACCTTCATCAATTCAGGATATGTGGGTGCAATCTGAATTCCTTTAAATAGCAACCGCAGTACAATAGGATGGTTTGGCCTTGCCCCTTGCAAAATTCTCTCCCATCTTGACTGGTCAGCTTCTTTTGGGTCAATTCCTTCATTCAAAATGATTTGATGTAAGATCCGGTCCACTCTGACAACATAAGCAGATAACTTCTTCCCTCTTTGCTGGTGAGTATGTACAAAGTTATGCATTAGATGTGGAATCTTCTCCACCCTACCATACACTGCACACAGGGCTTCAATGTATTCCATAGCCACACAGTCCGGTTTCTCTCTCCTTAAACTTTGGATCACATCCAAGGTAGGGCTTTCACTTATTCGCTGCCTTTTCACCGCTTTCAGCACATTCCAATCTTCCACTGCTTGTATAGCCTGATCTATCTTCTTCTCCTGCAGGAGTAGGTATATAGACAGAAAAGTATTGCAAATTTGATAACCTTGATGGGCTGTAAAGTCATTACTCTTTATCAAACTTTCCACCAATCGACCCATATTCAAGTAAAAGAGGCAGGGGGCCTCCCTTTAAAGGCAGTCTCAGCTTCCTTCTCCTCAGTGTCTGACTTGTCGGCAGCACATGAAGATTCTTCTTGTATGAATCCTTCTTCTACCTTCAGGGGTATGCTATAGGCTTCCAATCTATCTGTCAGAGTCACAATCCCCTCCTGAAGACTTTCTGAAACACTTTCTCTCCATTTTACTAGAGCATAGGTGTTATCCTCCTCATAATCTGTCCTCAGATCCATGACATAGGACCCCTGGTTTGGAAAGGATCCTCTCAGCCACATCAGTCACACATCTATTTCGGACCATCAAACTCCAGGCAACTTTAGTACTTTGGTCAACTTAAGCCCACTTAGTAGTGGCAACTGTGATCCATCTGGTTCCTGGGGGGTTCTTCAGACCTTTCAAGGTTCACCATAGGGGGGATCCCTGACGAGCCCCCAAATGTAGCGCTGCCCTCTTGAGGGTTGCTTAAAGAATCAATTCCCCTTTGGGTCTCCCCATTCTGAGAGTCCTCCACCACCCCTGACACTCTGGGTTCACTCATATTTCAAGGTTTCCTTGACAATTACTCTGTTTCAGTAATGGAGACCACAACACAGATAGAGTTAGAATTGTTTACTTACTGAAACACTTTCTCTCCATTTTACTAGAGCATAGGTGTTATCCTCCTCATAATCTGTCCTCAGATCCATGACATAGGACCTCTGGTTTGGAAAGGCTCCTCTCAACATCAGTCACACATCTTTTTCGGACCACAAACTCCAGGCAACTTTAGTACTTTGGTCAACTCTAATCGACTCCCTTCATCTTAAGCCCACTTAGTAGTGGCAACTGTAGGGGGAATCCCTGACAAGCCCCCAAATGTAGCGCTGCCCTCTTGAGGGTTGCTTAAAGAATCAATTCCCCTTTGGGTCTCCCCATTCTGACACTCTGGGTTCACTCGTATTTCAAGTTTTCCTTGACAATTACTCTGTTTCAGTAATGGAGACCACAACACAGATAGAGTTAGAATTGTTTACTTAACTCTTATTTCTGCAAGAAATAACAATCTTGAAGCAACAGAAATGTTACAATACTTCACACCAACAAGTTAAACTTATTGTTCTGATGAACAAAGGGAGTAGATAATTTGTTAACTTCCGTCACTCCCTGTATTCTCCAAAAACAACAACAGTTGAAAAGAATACAACTCCTCCAATTGAGTTTAAACAATACCCAAGGGTTCACTGGGAAAAGAGGTGATTTGGTAATATCTACTGAAACTGAAAAAGGGAAATAATACAGTAAGACCCTATATCAAATAGATGAACCAAAGGCTTAATTGGTACCACTCAATGGATTATAATTCAGATAACACGGTTCTATAATGCAAAAATAAAGTATATTCACTTAGCAGATAAATTAGTGTTATATGAGTACACTAGATAACTATGAATTTGTAAATTTTCCTGTTCTAGCTTAGAGAGTTCTTAGGAGCTATAGTAGTTTCAAGTAAATAGCCCTGAGTATATTACTGGGGAGAGGATGAGAAGATGATATTGCAATAATCCTGTCTTGCAGAGCCCAAGCAATCTTCTGCCAGCTATAAGAGTCAGGTACCTAAGCACAACATGTCCTTCTAATCATGATATGAGGCACAAAAAGGTTAATTTCCACAGCACTAAATAGCCTTGTAGTGACCACTGACTTCTTGAATAAATTGGCCACTTGGCAATCCAGTGTATATAAACGGTAATCCACAAGGTAATAAAGAAAGGCTGCATAGACAGTATAAGTACTGTTATGTGTGGGCCTGAGCCCACTCACCAAATGACTGTATGTAGACAAATGATCCGGCACTCTGACGAAGATGATGGTAATGCTGGGACCATTAGTTTACACTGGCTGCTTGCTCCTGAAAGGTAGATAGCATCCGCTGCACTCTTTGCAGCTCTCCTAGATCGACAGGTATGATTGCTGCAATAGCTGCTGCTGCTGCTTCAATCCAGACAGAGATGAGAATCAGAAGGCTCCGCTGGTCACTCACTGTGTTGCTGGAGAGCTAGCTGGATCAACTGCAGAGAATTCAGTCAGCTGGAATGCTGTACATAGGCCTTGGGCCTAGCTCTAGTTGTAGCAGAACACCGGGTTCCTCACTGATTGATCACGCTGTCCAAAGAGGCTGCTCTCAGCTCCTCCTCCCACTTAAATAAGTTTCTCCCACAATGCTATGAACCTCCCAGAAGTCCCCAGCACAGCACAGCCTGATGGGAAATCAATTCCCACAGTGCTTCATCCATATTGTAACTACAGTCTTATTCCACAAACGAACAATAGAGGGAGTTCCCATGTTAAGCAATGAACACCATTGCCTGTATGCCAGATTAATATTTCTGAACTCCTGGCTACACTAGGATACAGCAGAACCAACTCTTCAGGACACCAAAGGTCCGCTCTACCACAATCTGGGTCCTGGAGTGGACTTGGCTGTACTGTGCTTGGGATCCAAATGTACAGTAGGTGAAAGGTGTGAAAATCCAGGGGAGGCATGGATATCCAGAATCACCTAAGTGTTAAACAAAAAATGAAAGTTGCATTTACCCACTTAACCAAGTTAAAATCATTTTTTTTGCTAGAAAATTACTTAGAACCCCCAAACATTATATAATTTTTTTTCAGAGACCCTAGAGAATAAAATGGCGTTTATTGTAATACTTTATGTCACTCCGTATTTGTGCAGCTGTCTTACAGGTGCAATTTTTTTTGGGAAAAAATACACTTTGATTTAAAAAATAAGACAACAGTCAAGTTAGCCCAATTTGTTTCTATATTGTGAAAGATAATGCTACACCAAATAAATTGATACCCAACATTTTATCTTTCTACAGGTTACCAGTTTTGTCTTACCAGGAGGTCTAGTGCTATAATTATTTCTCTCACTCTAATGATCACAGCAATACCTCACATGTGTGGGTTGAATACCGTTTTCATATGTGGGAGCGACTTGCATATGCATTCGCTTCTGCGCGCAAGCTCGGCGGGACGGGGCGCTTTAATTTTTTTTTTCTTATTTATTTTACTTTTTGTTTTTTATTTTTACACTGTCCATTTAAAAAAATGTGTGTCACTTTTATTTCTAATACAAGGAATGTAAACATTGTAATAGAAAAAAAAAAAAACATGACAGGACCTCAGATCTCACATTTACACTTAAATGCAATAAAAAAAAAAAATAAAAAGTCTTTTTTTTCAATAATTTTTTTTTCCCCTTTAAGACCATTGGGCGGAAGTGACATTTATTTTATTTATTTATTTATTTTAGGTACTTATATAGCGCCGTCAATTTACGCAGCGCTGTACATATACATTGTACATTCACATCAGTCCCTACCCTCAAGGAGCTTACAATCTAAGGTCCCTAACTCACATTCATACATACACATACTAGGGGCAATTTTTTTTAGACAGGATCTAATCAACCTACCAGCATGTCTTTGGAGTGTGGGAGGAAACCGGAGTACCCGGAGGAAACCCACGCAGGCACAGGGAGAACATGCAAACTCCAGGCAGATAGTGTCGTGGTTGGGATTCGAACCAGCGACCCTTTTGCTGCTAGGCGAAAGTGCTATCCACTACACCACTACACCACTGTGCCGCCCAATGCCGTGACATTTGACGTTGCTTCCGTCATCCAATGGTATGGAGCTGAGTGGGGGTCATCTTTCCCTCACTCGACTCCATGCCTCGCAGGGGAAAGGACCTGATCCTCTCTGCCACTACCCACGGCTCTGGTAAGCAGTGGAGACCACCAGGGAGAAGCGGGGGTCACCTTTCCCACCGCCGATAAAAGTGATCTAGTGGGAAATCAGACACAGAGACCACTTTTATCTTAAAGCAGATCGTTCGCTGTTTAAAAAAATACCGGGGTTATGGCAGCTATCTGCTGCCATAACAACAGTATTCAATGTCAAACAAACAACATATAACAATGGCGGGCAGTCCGTAAGTGGTTACGTTTGCGAAAACTATAGCATAGGAAGGAATAAACTGGAAAGAAGGGCACAGGTAAGAAGTTGTATAGGTGAGATGTGAATTGGAAAGAGGGGGCACAATACTGAGCAGTCACAAGTAAGAGCCATGAAATGATCTTACAGGTATGTAAACAAACATGCATGCAAGAAAACATATATTTGAGGATTTGCCACTACTTACCAAGTAGCCAGCTATGAGGGAATGAGCTCCTCTTTGAGCTGTAACTTGCTTAGCACCTCACGCTCACTGAAATCATCCAGCAGGATCCTCTCAGAAAACTGATGGGGAGCCATCAGCACAAACCTCCTCCTCTGACGCCTCCTAAGCAGGGTGAACTGGAAAGGTTACTCTCAAATGGTTCCATTGGGGACAAAAAAAACAGCAATTTTCTCTCTCCACATCTCACTCAGACAGGAAATACCACACTGGTTACCATCAGCAAAAGAGAGTTGTTAACCACTTACCAACCGGAAGGTTTTCCAGCTTTAGGACCAGAGCACTTTTTGCGATACGGCACTGCATCGCTTTAACTGACAATTGCACGGTCGTGCGAAGTTGTACCCAAACAAAATTTGCGTCCTTTTTTTCCCACAAATAGAGCTTTCTCTATTGATTGGTTTGCGCAAAAGTGGCCGCGTTTACGGATGATGAGAATTCATTTCTGGGGTTTTTATTTTTTTTTAATTTTTACTAGTAATGGCGGCGATCTGCGATTTTTAGCAGTACTGCGATATTGTCTGACATTTTTGACACTTTTTTAAATGACATTTAATTAGCGATCAGAAATTTAAATGTCCACTGATTACTGTATAAATGTCATTGGCAGTGAAGGAGTTAACCTGGGGGGGGGAGAGCTAGGGGTTAACTGTATTCCCTGGGTGTGTTCTTACTGTGGGGGGATTGGGCTAACATGGGCATGAGAGATCTAACTGATCCCAGTTACAGGGATCAGTAGATCTCCCATGCCCGCACTAACAGAATGGGGAACCGCCGTGTTTACATCGGTGGTTCCCCGTTCTTTCCCTGTGGCCGCTCATCGTGGCTCGCCGGCGGACATCGGGTCCGCCCAAGCCGCTGGCACACTGCTCAGGAGTGCGGCGGGTGCGCGCCCCCCTAGCGGCTGTTCGCAGATCGCCGTCTTTTTACTGCGATTCGAGCTCAGCATCCCGACTGCCGCAGTGAAAACACGGCACGCGGTCGGGAACTGGATAAAAACTGGGTCTTTTTTTAGTTCCTGTTTCATTTGTGAATTGGGCTTTACTGATTACCGCAACATTTTTTTGTGATATTTGCAGACAAATTATTTTTTTGTTATTTAATGCAAAATCTTTATTTTTTTTTAGTACTTAACTTACCCCGTGTGATAATTTATGCAAATGAGTGGAGGCGTGGTCTGACCGTGCAGGATGATGGCCCCTTGAGACCGTCAGCGGGAGCTGATGGGCTGAGTTACGAGCATACCGAAGGTTTCGCCTGATGGACAGACACCATCACTGCCTGTAAGCATGGGGACAGCATCCCGCAGCTCCTCTGCCACTCGCTCCTGCTCTCCCCATGAGCCAGGATGGAGTTTAACCCAAACTATCCCCGAGCTATTAGGATCTCAGAGAGGCAACATGGCGGCATTCTGCCAGGGATACACGCAGTTAGTGAGCCAGCAGCAGCCCGGACACTCTCCCACACTCACGGGATCAAATGCAGGGGATGACAGTCCTCCCCACCAGCCATACCTAAGCATCCAGGATCTCCACACCATTGCTGTGAACATTAAAGATACGCTGTCAGCGGCAATAGCAGACCTCCGCCTGGATATTCACATGCTGGCAGGCCAAGTCCATGAGGTGGAGAAAGTTATCCTTACACCATGAGACTGCCCTCAGGAGCATACACAATGACTTGGACACCCACACCCTGCAGCTAAGAGACCTCTAATGCCACATGGAGGATCTCGATAACAGGGGAAGACACCACAATCTGTGGATGCAAAGCCTGTCTGAATCCATTGACGTTAACCAGCTTACACCCACTGTAGTGGGACTATTCAATCATCTTCTGGATAGGCCTCACCAGACCTCCATTGAAATTAAAAGAATACAATGCCCTCTCAGACTGAAAGGCAGGGACACAGATCCCCCCAGGGGTGTGATCTGCTGCCTGATCGACTACAGGCTGAAGGAGGAGATACTTCAAAAGGCCAGGAATAGAACACAGCTAATGCATGAGGTCAAAGAGGTCCATATTCATCAAGATCTTTCTGGTATCACCATGCAACAACGCAGATATTTACGTCCCAGGCTAGATGCCCTTCGCTCCAGGAATATACCATACCGCTGGAAGTTTCCTTTTGCCTTGTCCACCTCTACATAAGGTCGCGCAAGGCTGCTAAGAGTTTCAGAGGATCTCCAGCCATTCTGTTACACCCTGGGAATACCGATGATTGATGTGCCCAATTGGTATGCAGAGATGCACTCCATCTTGGAAAGGTTCTTGCTGAGAGGAACTGATGGAAGCACAAGACCCAAGGTTCCGCAGACACTGCTCTTCTTCTGGAACAAGATCTAACACTCTCCATCGTGGAGGCACGCTCAGGCATGAGTCCCATGACATCACCTCAACCTTGCCAGGCCCAGCAAGACTATTGAAAAAACCATTGATCTTCATCGCAATGGGCTGCATTTCTATCCTTTGAGGTTAAGTACTACTCCCGGACTGTTCTGAATCTGTTACGCATGTTATATTTTTGCATTCCTAGTTGCCCCTGTTGGCTAGTTATAGTTAGGTTTGCTTGGATCATTATGCTGCCCCTTAGAGTTACTTCTCCAAAGCTGTTAATATACGTTGGTGTACCTGACCTCAGGAGTATGTCCTAATACCAGAAATTTCGGCCACTGTTTTACTTTATTATAAGCTTTACATGGCCCTCTTATGCAGCTACTCCTGCACTCACTATGCAGGACACCAACAACAAGAATACAAACTCTCTTAAGCCAAGGTTCAGGCCCGTGTGCATATATTTTCCCCGCTTACATTTACCCTCCCTAAGCTACTCAAGTAGAGGGGTCCACCTCGCTCATATGTCCATACTGTACCACCAGAATACTTAGCCTTTGATTTGAGCCATCAGCCTTGCACTGCCTACCTGCACTAGCATTCTTATACTCCAGAGGCAGGTTTCAGCCCGAGTACCAGGACTAGAAAGGGTCTCATTCCATGACCTAAGTTCGTACAACTGGTTAAAAGCCCTAGTTTCCGCAGGCACCTGATACCGCACCACTCAGACTGGATAAATCATCCCTCAACTAATCTGCATCAGAGGTCTCCTGCGACAGCATGGTATTCATTTGCCCTAATATATGACTTCAGAAATGATATCTGGGCTGTCACAAACTGTGCCTAGAGACTAATGGTGACCACCCTCATAAAGGATTGTAGCCAGATCGCAGGACACACAAGCTGCTACTCTTAAAGTTTAATTTGATGTTAGAAAAGTGGGGTTATAGGGGCGTGGTGACTGAGCTCCAAGATGGACACCTGAGCTAGGAGCTCCGCTCGGCAGCCGGAAAAAATCCACATACATCAGAGCTCATCGCTAAAATCCACAGCCATCGAGCACACCAGTAACCAGTCCGACCACGTAGGGATGCCAAGGCACAGAAAGAACCCGCCACAGCCGTACAAAATGCAGGATTTCTTCTCAGCGGCATCTCGCTACAACAAAATGGCGGTGGCACCCATGCACAGGGACAGAATCACAAGGCTGTGGCACACAACAATGGCCACGGAGGGCCTCAAATACAACAAAATCAAGACAGGCAGCGGAACCTTTTCTGGGGAATCCAGCCCATCTACCAGAAGCCCGGCAAAACCAAAGCCGAGGATGGACCCTCTCATAAAACTACAAGAGGACCCAGGTATGGAGGTAAGCGCATCACAGACGCATCACAGACACACACTACACAGCAAATCCGCTCTCCTGACCCCATAGCAGACTTTCCAACAGCAGACAAGCCTGTCTCTGACACAATGTTAAAAGAGATGCTACTGTCTTTACCATCATAAATGAAATCGGACATAGTAAAGGAAATCAACAAATGCAATAAAGAGGTACAGGTCATAGGAGTCAGAGTGGACCATGTGGAACAAAAAATGACTGAATATACATCCTCATACAACACGCTGGTAGACGCACACATGGCTCAGGGGGAAGAAATACATGGCTGCAAGACAAAATCTCAGACCTAGAGGACAGGTCCAGAAGCTGCGGGGAGTCCCAGAATCTGTCCCAGCCACAAAGCTAGTGCAATACGCCCATGCCATGTTCTCCACCCTGGTACCTACACTCACAGCCCATTACCTCATAGTGGATAGAATACACAGAATACCCAAACCGACATTTCTACCAGAAGGTACTCCTAGAGATATTCTACTAAGAATCCACTTTTTCCACATAAAAGAGCAAATATTACAAGCTACATGCAAACCAGATTGCATCCCACCAGAATTTGTGTCATTACAACTACTGCCTAATTTCTGTAGGCACACAAAAATGCCGCAATTTGGCAACTATCACTAAGGCCCTGAGTTGTTATTAGTGATTGTTTGCTAAATGCTGTTGAGGTGTTGAATACTGGGTGTGGTCAATTAGCATATGTAATAGAGGTGGGCTGTTGACCAAATTGGTGCTTAATTAGTGTTGTATTTAAGAAGGTAAGCAACTCACCGATGAAGAATCACGCCTAACAACATGACAAGATGCAGAAAACCCCAAACTGGAATCCCATGGTCACAGTGAGTACATGGAATGCAACATCATGAACAACCAACACCCACTCAACAATGACAATGACAATGGCAATAGTACATGCATATCAATTAATGAAAGAAGTTTGAACCACCCTGCAAAAAGGTTCTCCATGTGGAAAGAAGCACAAAAACATAGGGCTGACATTTTATGTGTACAGGAAACTCATTTTCAAGAATCCAAAGTTCCCTAATGCTCACACAAAGACTATGCCCATATCTTTATTGCCTGCACACCCAACAGCAAAAAAGGAGGGGTTATGCTCCTATAAGAAACTCCCTTTCATTCCAACTTAAGGAACAATGTATCGACAAAGAGGGCAGATTCATTATCATAACCAGAGACATATATAACAAACCCTTTACGCTGGTAACTTTATACACTCCTAATTCCCGCCAACTGCATTTTCCGAGGAAAGTGATCAAAAAAGCCAACTCCATGAAATACGGAAACTTGATCATTGGTGGATACTTTCATTTAATAGCGAATCCCAAACTGGACTCTACCACTAAAAAAACAAAAAGCTCCAACACCCTCCAACCTCTTCTACACTCAGAAGAACTGTTTGATACATGGAGATATCTACATGATAATGAAAGGAACTATACATATTTCTCACATAGGCACTGTTCCTACTCACGCATAGACATATTCCTAACAGATAAGTGGATTTTACAACAGGTGAACACCACAAATATATTTGACATCACATGGTCAGACCACACTGCAATATCACTGTCTATCAACGAACAGGGAGTCTCTCCTTCACCCCCCATCTGGCGCTGCAACAATAAATTATTACAAAATAATCATAATCATACCAAACTATCTCTCAGCATCTCAAAGAATTGTTCCTAACTAACAATACGCATGACATAGACCCATTCGCCATCTGGGAGACACACAAGGTATTCATAAGGGGTGTACTTATCGAATTAGGAGTCAGGGAGAAGAAGCGTTACACCACAAAACGTTATGATCGCCGAACAAAAATGCATAAATTAGAAGACCAAAACAAACTTGCACCCACACAAACCCTGACAGATACAATCTCCAAGACAAGAGAAAGCTTAAGGGAACACCTCACACAACAATATGACAAACACCTTAGAAAATTAAAACTAAACTCATACACCAACTCTAATAGAGCAGGCAAGTACCTTGCAAATAGAATCAAAGCCCCATACATCAAAACCAGAATAGCGCATTTAATACACCCCACACTAAAATATAAAATCACCAACCCACAAGAAATAGTGATCCGTTGTTGGTTGCGGTGTCAATGGGTCCTCATGTAAATTTTACAATGTTCTGTAGTATTCAGTACATTGTAAAATTTACATGAGGACCCATTGACACTGCAACCAACCACAGGACAAATACAAAAATTCTGGAAAAATATTAACCTCCCAACCCTCTCCGACACCCAGTTGGAAACACTTAACTCACCATTTATGTTACAAGAGATAAAAACAATCACACTCAGCAGGCATGGCCTGGTACGAATGGTGGCAGACATCTTTGGGAGAACTCCAGGATCACCTCAGCAGAATCCAGGGCAATCTGCTAGATCCAAGGCTTGGTGAGACAAATGACCACCTCAGCCCTGACCCACACAGTCCCTGCTACACCCCGGGGTGAAAATCAGGTGACGGAGGTACTGCTTGCGGTGGCGGCCTAGCCCAATAGAGCGCCCGGCTCCCTCAGCTGTGGCCTACCAGATTGTAACTCCCTCATACATACCCATTCAGCTCATCCAGACAGAAAGTGCCCAGTTAACCAGGCCGAACCACTCGGGACACAGCCAGCCCATACCGATAGCACCCGGAACGGACCCGCTAACACCCGGAACCGTCACACTCCATATGCTAGCCCGAGGCTTCAGTGGGGCCTACATGGCCACCATCTTGCTACACCAAAAGCCACCCCCTAAACCATGGAGGGGAACTAAAACAGCAGCTAGCAAGGACCCGAGAGACACTCACCCCGCTGGCCAGTAAGACAAGGGCTATAGAGATCCCAACATAGCCACTATATCTCGCTGGACATTTTGAGGCCTACATGCAGCGGCCATATTGGTACACCTACCCTATTCCTGGAGACTCTCTCACACAGAGAAAACACCCAAATAGTCCCCGCTTCAGTGACAAGTCCACCTACAAAGGCAATGGACACATAATACTCCTGCTCTGCACTGACCGGAGATCAGACAGCCTTAACACCAACTCATTATATTTACTTCATTCTGCAAAAAATGTATATAGACTGAAATGATCACATACAATGTCAGCAACGTCCTGTAAATTAAAAGAATACCGCCCACCAAAGAAACTCACAGAGTTCTTTTCTCTACCCCAGGAAACTGGGCCCCAAAATGATATCTGTGACCCTGCATTAGACGGATCCTATACAGATCTCCCTGACGCAGAAGACACAGATTTAACCAGCTCTCAGGATGCCCCTCAATGCCATCTTTTATCCCCAGTGTCCTCAACCAGCAGCAGTCCAGCTAAATCTAGGATGCGCTTGGAGTCTGAGTGAC
This sequence comes from Glandirana rugosa, assembly GCA_018402905.1. Classification (NCBI taxonomy): domain Eukaryota; kingdom Metazoa; phylum Chordata; class Amphibia; order Anura; family Ranidae; genus Glandirana; species Glandirana rugosa. Next base: position 661,619 of record BLSH010082672.1, read on the forward strand.
AGGAAAATGAGTTAGATACTAAACAAGAATATTCCCTGGCACACACAGCTCATCACTCTCCAATAGCTGATTTCCCTACAAATGGGCAAATGGTCCTCGACACCACACTAAAAGAAATGCTCATCTCATTCCAATCTTCAGTGCACAACGATATACTGACTATACTCCACAAATTTTCCATGAAAGTGCGACTCATAGGCAGGAAAGTGCACCACATTGAAAACCAAATGGGTACAATGACTGAAACAGTAAACGACCTAGTGGGTGCTCATGAAAACACGCACGATGAATAACAATAGATGAAAGCCAAATTGGCAGACCTTGAAGATAGGTCCCACCGCAATAATGTTAAATTGAGAGGCGTCCCCAAAAGTGTTTTCCCTAATGACCTCAGCGGGTACGCGAGGAAGCTAATAACTACACTACTTCCTGACCTTACATCCATAGGGGTTGTTATAGACTGCATACATCACCTACCCAAACCTCCTCACCTTCCCGATGAAGTACCACGAGACGTGCTAATGAGAGTCCACTTTTTCCACACTAAAGACCTGCTCTTCGCGAAAGCAAGGAACCTGGGTCAACTCCCGGTGCCAAGATTCAACTGTACGCAGACTTTTCACAATATACCCGCCAACTGAAACGACAACTAAGCACTATAACCAAAGTCCTTAACAACCATAAAATACCCTATTAATGGGGCTTTCCAACAAAAATAATGGTTACCAAAAATGGAGTCAAACACCACATCACTACTGTTGAGGAAGGCATTAAAGTACTCTGAACATGGGGGATATTGCCAGAAATTCCCAACCAGTGGCACCACAACCAAAGAGGCAACACATCTCTGGCTTCACCCCCAGCAAGATAATGTCTTAAATCTCTCTGCCTCCTTCTAATAAGGCTTTAATACCACCCACTTTAACCTCAATCATACTTTCCGAATCAGTGTTCAGCTTGTTGCTGCAATTTCCATGAACTTTACCCCTAAACACTCGGCAGCCTGTTATAACCTTGTATGCTGTAAACTCTACTGTTTAACCTTCATCTCTGCATTCAAGTTGTTTTATTGATCCTGCATTACGAAAGACTAGAACACTGTTTACATTACCATTCTCTCTTTCGGTTAACTCACTTCACCAACAATAACAATATAGACTACACCCAGACCACTAAATCATCAAGACATCCCATCTAAGGACCCCGCTGATCAGTACTGAACCAAAATTCACCAACAAACACTTCCCCTACATCTTCAAAGCCTCTGGTCCCTATAAGAAAAATGGTGTTCTTATAGCACTAAAAGACACAATATCAGTTACATTTCATAGCTCATTGGTGGACCCCGAAGGCAGATACTTAGCTATAGACTGCATACTGAACAACTCCAGATACACCATTGTGAACATTTATGCCCCTAACAACAGACAAATCAGATTTTTGAACAAACTTATGAAAAATATCAACAAATTCTGGAGAGGCCACCTCATTATGTGTGGCGATTTCAACATAATCCCTGACAGCCAAATCGATACCTCTTCAAACACAACCAGACTACCCTCCCCAATGGGAAACTTTATAAGGAACAATAATCTATTTGATGTGTGGAGATGCCACCACACCACAGAACGTGACTATACCTTCTCCTCCATCCTCACAATACATATACCCGTCTTGACTACTTTTTGGTAAACTAGTGGTCACTACCCTACATATCGGAGACCTCCATCTCCACAATCACCTGGTCAGACCATGCACCCATCACCATGACCATCGAAGCTACAATATTGAACCCTCCAACTAGGATTTGGAGAGCTGATGCCTCCATTTTACAATCTCCCATGCTCTTGACCCTCATACGAGAAAAACTGGAATAATATTTTGAAACAAACTCAGGAACTGTCACAGATAGCACCACCCTCTGGAACGCCCACAAGGCCTTCATAAGGGGGATCATTATCTAACTGGCAGCTAGAGAGAGGAGGAGGAGATCCCAGCATCTAGACACCATTATAACCTATATCCAAGACCTAGAAAACCAAAACCAACTGAACCCCAGTGAAGACCTAAAAAAATGATTACTTCACCTTAGACAGGAACTGAGGGCAATGCTACTTGAAACCTTTAAAAAAGCCCCAAAAAAATGTAAAGCAAATCACTACTCTACAGGAAATAGAGCACGGAAAGCCATGGCTCTCAGGCTAAAAAAAAATCCTACACCTATACCACCCCTCCACTAAAGAAGAAACCTTTGACCCACAAAAAATAGCAAATGCTTTTAGCAGTTACTATAGAAACATAGAAACATAGAAAAGTGACGGCAGAAAAAGACTGAGTAGTCCATCGAGTCTGACCCTTTTTATTAATTTATTTTTTACATTAACCTTGTTGTCTGACTATAGATTTATGTTTATCCCAAGCATGTTTGAAGCCATTTACTGTTGACTGTCTCACAACCTCTGTTGGTAGTTTATTCCAATCATCAACTACCCTTTCAGTAAAATAATACTTTCTAAGATTAGTTTTGAACTTCCCCCCAGTTAGTTTGAGGTTGTGTCCCCGTGTTCTTGATTTTGCTTTCATATTGAAAAGACTGCCCTCCTGAACCTTATTCACCCCCTTGATGTATTTAAAGGTTTCAATCATGTCTCCCCTCTCCCTTCTTTCCTCCAGACTGTACATATTAAGTTCCTGAAGTCGTTCTTGATATGTTTTATCCCCAGACCTTTCACCATTTTTGTTACCCGTCTCTGAACTCTATTCTATTCTATCAATATTTTTTATCAATATATTTTTGTAAGTGTGGTCTCCAGAACTGGACACAGTATTCTAAGTGAGGTCTCACTAAAGATCTATATAGAGGAATCAGAACCTCCTTCCTCCTGCTGGTGATCCCTCTACTGATACATTCCAGAATTCTATTTGCTTTTCCCACTGCCTGGTTACACTGTTTGCTCATTTTGCAACCTTCTGAAATAAGCACCCCCAAATCTTTTTCTTCTGTAGTGCTGGCTAACACTGTGCCCCCAATGCTGTACTCTCTAACCGGATTATTTTTCCCTAGATGCATTATTTTACATTTAGAAATATTGAACTGCAGTCTCCACTGCTTTGACCAATCTTCCAGCAATGCCAAATCATGTTCCATGTTACAGACTCCTATCTAGGGTCTCACATCAACATTTACCCCAAGTGAGTCTTGTCTCTGGTCAGTGATCACCCCATGGTGTTCCGAGACATAACCCAGGACAAGATAAGTTGGATATACATTCACTATATTGATTTCCAAACGACCCGTTACATACAGAGAAACGACTACTATGTTTCCACACATTATCCCAACTATAGGGACCTCCACAGACATTGTACCTTGTACTAAACCGTAACGACCTTCTAACCAGTTTCGTCACCTCTGACGTCAAGTTATAAAGATTTACATTTTATTACGTAGATCCCTTTTTATTAGGCCAATCTCTCATGTCGTAACCCCCGTGTCACAATCGGTCGTGATGTCTTC
>BLSH010082672.1:689071-714810 GCA_018402905.1 Glandirana rugosa
GATTATATACTAAAACAGATTACACTGTCAAAGTTCACCCCGATGGAAAGATATCACCCAAGGTAAAACTGCTTACTGTACCTAGAGACAGTTTACTTAAAAAGGTTCGCGTTTTTTTAACAATGTCTTTATAAAGTTGAAATTATTCAGTTTTTTTAACAAATGGGCATATAATTGGCTACATTGAAGATGTTAGACATGAGCATGATTTGTATTCATGTAGCTTGAAATGTGTCTACACAAAAGAAATTGCTACATTTTTTGGATACAGTGGGTAGGGCTTAAAATAGGTCTCCAGCAATGCAGATCAATGTATGGGCCAAGGGGCTCAGCGAAGCATAAGGTACATATAAGCGTTTGATTTGATCTTTTGACAGGGCACAAGCTGGGGAAGATGAGCTTGTGTCTCATAGAAGAATTCTATGCAGTAAGGTAAAAATCTTCTGCTTGCACCTTCCCCTGCAACCCCCCCCCCCCCCCCTAATTACAGTATATCACAAAAGTAAGTACACCCCTCACATTTGTGTAAATGTTTTATTCTATCTTTTAATGTGACAACACTGAAGAAATGACACTTTGCTACAATGTAAAGTAGTGAGTGTACAGCTTGTATAACAGTGTAAATTTGCTGTCCCCTCAAAATAACTCAACACACAGCCATTAATGTCTAAACCGCTGGCAACAATGAGAAGAGAGAGGGGGCGGGGCTGAACTGTGGCTTCATGTCTGAATGGAAATGCGGAGCTGCGGCTTGGGTGCCCACCGTACATGGGCGTCTGCAGAACTTTTTCCAGGGGGGGCATAATTTCAAGGTCATCCATGCTCTGCCCGTTTTTGACAATGTCATAATTACATTATCAAGGTCAGAGACTGCAGACGTAGTACAGGTGATGGTCAGAGACTGCAGCCGTAGTACAGGAGATGGTCAGAGACTGCAGACATGATCCAGGAGATGGTCAGAGACTGCAGACGTGATAGAGGAGATGGTCAGAGACTGCAGACATGATCCAGGAGATGGTCAGAGACTGCAGACGTGATACAGGAGACAATCAGAGACTGCGGACATGATACAGGAGACGGTCAGAAACTGCAGACATGGTACAGGAGACAGTCAGAGACTGCAGACATGGTACAGGAGACGGTCAGAGACTGCGGACATGGTACAGGATATGGTCAGAGACTGCGGACATAGTACAGGAGATGGTCAGAGACTGCAGACATAGTACAGGATACGGTCAGAGACTGCGGACATGGAACAGGAGACAGTCTGAGACTGCATACATAGCACAGGAGACAGTCAGAGACTGCAGACATAGCACAGGAGACAGTCAGAGACTGCGGACATGGTACAGGAAACGGTCAGAGACTGCATACATGGCCCAAGAGATTGTCAGAAACTGCATACATGGCTCAAGAGGATAAGGACCTAGTGGGGAACCCCTGATCTGATGCCTGATTCCAGGGGGGGGCAAATGCCCCCCCTTGCCCCTACATGCGGACGCCCATGCTCCCGTAGCAAACTGCTTGCTCAACAGGATGGAGGGGCCAGGAGCTCTAACCAGGCACCCTAGAAGAGGAGGATCTGGGTTGCCTCTGTGCAAATCCACTGCACAGAGGAGGTAAGTATAACATGTTTATTATTCTTATAAAAAGAAAAACAGGACTTTACAATCACTTTGATTAAACCTGATTCACCAAAATGTTGAAACTCCAACAATGTCATAAGCAATATTTTATGCATGCCTAACATAGGTGATCAAAAATATGGACTTGCAAATTAGTGTGCATTAAGAACACATATGCCATTCATATTTTGCTGCAGATGACTTGTCACATGTCTTTTTGGTAAGAATAATCTGTCTAGTTGTAGACACTGGTCATGCTACACGTGCCAAAAAAAATTGAAATGCACTCCTTCAAAATGATAGCCTGGCATTGCTGTGTAAATGCATGATACAGTTCCTCTACGATCAACATCTTTACATTCAGTCTGTCTGTCCTGTGTATGTGTAGTGTGGCCTTTTGTCCATGGTCAGTTGCACATGTTAGTGTGAACATATTGGTGCATTGGTGCACACCCCTAAAGCTGGGTGCTCACACAGGCCAAGAAGGATATTTATACTCCTAACAAACAGACAAAAGCAAAAAACAAAAAAGGTTCCAAGCGGACCAGTCTGCCACCAAGCCAAATTTACCTGTCTAACAGTCCAGCGTTTAAAAGACAGGGGATTGGTTACACACATTTGCAAGTGTATGTGTAAGCTGCAGGCCACGAAAAGGCTCCCTGTATACTGCAGACCTAGCTCTATATAAGAGGCTTCACAGTGGAAGCACACACAATTGAATGGATAGATGAAGGACAGGTGACTGGAGGAGCCCAACCCTCCTTAAAGGTACATGACCAGACACCCAGCCGTGGCCCCATGGCGGCTGCGGCGCTGGTATGGCACCAAAGCTGGGTGCTCACACAGGCCAAGAAGGATATTTATACTCCTACCCTTATGGTGGTAGGAGCCAGGGCTGGCCCCTACCATGGGTCCCGTCCCAGTGGGTCCATGGGACCCAGGCGGCACTTTAAGAGGGACGGCAACAGGGGAGCACTGGAGCAGAGAAAACAAGGCACTGGACAGCCGCACATCTTGCAATCGCCTTTATTGTAGGGAATCCAAATAATACATATAGAACATCAAACAGGAACATGGAACATGGGGATAATGAGCTGACGCGTTTCACGCCAAATTACTGGCGCTTAATCATAGCTGTCTTTCTAGTACAAATTGCAACCTATATATGCACATTTCTTGGTTAACAGGAATTAGTCCAGAGGAGGCGTGGGCATGTAATCATACGTAATTGGATGCAATCTAGTACACATTCAAGGCAGGGGGAAAGCCTGGGACCTTTATACTATCAATCCACACCCACAGGATCTTTCATAAATTGTAACACTAGATACCTAGTGTATGCCATCACCTGTACTATATGTAATTTCCAGTATGTTGGCTGTACAACCCGCCGTCTCAGGGACCATTTACAGGACCACTTACGAGATATAGAAAAAGAAAAAGCCACTAATGTAGCCAGACATTGGGGAGAATGCCATTCTGAAGGTACATCATCACTAAATGCACACGCCTCATCTGGGCTAATCCCTGTTAACCAAGAAATGTGCATATATAGCTTGCAATTTGTACTAGAAAGACAGCTATGATTAAGCGCCAATAATTTGGCGTGAAGCGCGTCAGTCATTATCCCCATGTTCCTGTTTGATGTTCTATGTACTATTTGGATTCCCTACAATATAGGTGATTGCAAGATGTGCTGCCATCCAGCGCCTTGTTTTCTCTGCTCTAGTATGTAGAGCCGCACCTTCAGTGGATGAAAGCAATCCCAATGTGAGTGCGTGGAGGGCCACAGCCTGGAGCGGTATCTTTTTGCAACAGGGGCGCAATGCCCGAGGACCTGAGGCTCCCTCCCTCTAACGTGCAGTGTTATCCTTGCATCATGCTCCGCTGCGCTCCCCAACTCCGCTCCTGTCACGTACCTGGTGGACGAGTCTGACTTATGCAGGGGATCACCTCTCTTGCGGCCCTGGTTCGAGAACCCCTGGTAGTGCAGACAGGGAGTTCAGGAACGCAAGGGTTCGCAACGTCCGGCAGCAGAGGTACAAAATAGGTACAAGTAAAACCGGGGTCACAGATACAGGAAGGTCTCTCAGAGTAAATACGGTGGGTCACCGATTACAGGAACACTGTAGAACGGACAGCACTTGCTTCCTGGTGCTGTCTGCTTAAATGCCCGCAATTGACACCATTGCCGGCGCATTCACGCGCGCTAAAGGGTGCACGCACACGCTACGTGCGCCCACGCATAGGCAATCCAATGACCCGGGATTGTTCCTTACATTGCCCCCCCCCCCCCAAGGGGCAGCCTCCAGATGCCCAAAGGGGCTCTCTTGGCCGGTTGTCTTCTCCAGAAGGCCCTGATCAACTCTTCCACATGTAGATTCTCTTCTGGCTCCCAGGAGCTCTCTTCGGGCCCATAGCCCCTCCACTTGACCAGGAATTGGGTGCTGCCTCCTCTTTTCCTGCAGTCGAGGATGGATTCTACCACGAACTCCTCCTCTCCGTCCACCAAGACTGGTTCTGGTGGTGCTGTACTACGCCCAGGGAAGAGATCCTTGACTGTTGGCTTGATTGGCTTGAGTAGGTTTACATATAACACCAGATGGATGTGCAGAGAAGACGGCAGGTCCAGCTCATAAGCTACTCTGTTAATTTTCCATTTAATGGAAACCGGCCCAATGTATCTTGGCTCCAGTTTTTTAGAGGGACAGGAAAGTCTCAAGTTTTTTGTGGACAACCAGACTGACCAACTTGTTGTTCCAGTTCTCCTCATTTCCCCTTATCAAAATTTCTCTTGCTGATGACCTGAGTCTGGGAGAGGGTCTCCCAAAGGAGCTTGTTGTTTTTCTCCAGAAACTGTGTAATTTCCGAAACTGCAGGTATGGTGCTTTCCATAAACAGATCGGGTAAAAAGGTAGGATGGTAGCCGAGGTTCGCCAAGAAGGGGGACTGCTTGGTGGCAGAATGGACAGAGTTATTGTAGGCGAACTCGGCTACCGGTAGAAGAGAAACCCAGTCATCTTGAGAGTAAGAGGAATAGCACCGCAGGTATTGTTCAAGGGTCTGGTTGGTCCTCTCCATTTGACCATTGGACTGTGGATGATAAGCCGAGGAGAAGGCCAACTCAATTCCCAAAGTAGAACATAGAGATTTCCAGAAACGGGATGTGAATTGCACCCCTCGGTCTGATACTATGTTAGTAGGGATCCCGTGTAAGCGGACCACCTCCCTTATGAAGATTTCCGCAGTTTCGGCTGCTGAAGGGGTGCCTTTCATAGGTACGAAATGAGCCATCTTTGTGAGACGGTCCACGACTACCATTAACTTGTTGAATCCTGCAGATGGCAGCAACTCGACTATGAAATCCATTGAAATCTGGGACCAAGGTCGTTCCGGGATGGGCAATGGATTAAGTAGACCCCAAGCTTTGGATTTCTCTGTCTTATTTCTAGCACAGACAGGGCAAGCATTTACATAGTCCTGGCAATCTTCCTTTAGCCGGGGCCACCAGAATGAGCGGGAGAGTAACTCTGTTGTCTTGCGACCTCCAAAATGCCCCGCCATTTTAATATCATGGCAGAGTCCGAGGGTTGCTGAGCGTAGTTCCTGTGGGATTTATAGTCGGTTATCGTACCACCACAGCCCATCTTTTAGCGTGAGTCGGGGATCCGGCGGCACTGTAAGGCCGGTAAAGGATTTCCTGATCTGAGTCAGAAGGTCTTCCTGGATGAGTAGGAAACTGTGGGCCAGTAGGATTGTGTCCGGCGGGGACGTGTCTTCTGGGATGTGAAACATCCTCAACAGCGCATCCAGCTTTACATTCTTAGCTTGTAGATGATGTGCAACTGGAACCGAGAGAAAAATAATGCCCATATTGCCTGCAGGGGTCTGAGTCTCTTGGCGGTCCGCAGATACTCAAGGTTTTTATGGTCTGTGAAGACCAAAACGGGGTGTGAAGACCAAACCGCCACTCTTCCAGAGCCGACTTGATCGCCAATAATTCTCTGTCACCAACATCGTAATTTCTCTCTGGTGGTGAAAGTTTCCTGGAGAAGAAGGCAATGGGATGGAGTGAAGCCTTTGGGCCTCGCCTCTGCGAGAGGACTGCTCCTACTGCTGTCTCAGAAGCATCCACTTCTAAGGTATACGGTAATGCTGGGTCAGGGTATTTGAGGCAGATGTGAACAATTTCTTGAGACGGGAGAAGGCCTCTTGGGCCTCGGGAGTCCAGCAGAAACGTGAGTCCTGCTTGGTGAGCTGGGTTATTGGGGTGATGACTGCTGAAAACCCCTTGATGAATTTCCGATAGAAATTCGCAAACCCGACAAAGCGCTGGACTCCCTTCTTGTCAACTGGAGCGGGCCAGTTCAGGATGGCCGAGACCTTCTGCGGGTCCATGGTGATTCCAGAGGCGGAGATGTTGAATCCCAGGAATTAAATTCTGGCACACTCAAGGGCACATTTTTCTGCCTTGGCATAAAGGTCATGTAATCTGAGGTGGGTAAGCACGCTCTTTACGTGCCCGTGGTGCTCTTCCATGAGGGAGAGAAAATCAGTATGTCGTCCATGTAGACAACTACAAACTGATCCAGGAAGTCTCAGAAAATATCATTCACCAAATGCTGAAAGGTCACAGGGGCTTTGCACAGTCCGAAGGGCATCACGAGATACTCGTAATGCCCGAACCACGTTCGGAAGGCCGTTTTCCACTCATCCCCTTCACGGATGCGGATAAAGTTGTACCCCCCGCGTAAGTCCAACTTGGTGAAGACAGTTGCTGTTCCTAGTCTCTGGAAGAGTTCAGGGACCAAAGGCAGAGGATACCGGTTCTTGACGGTGATCCGATTGAGCTCCCGGTAATCAATGCAGGACTGGCAGGAATGGTTCTTCTTCTCCACAAAGAAAATACCGGCTCCTGCTGGTGAGGTAGATGGTCTGATGAAGTCTTTCTCTAGATTTTCATCCAGGTACGCCTTGAGGGCTACCAATTCCACCTCAGACAGGGGAAAGATCTGACCGAACGGGACCTCAGCTCCCAGTAGGAGGTCGATCGGACAATCGTAGGGCCTGTGTGGTGGGAGGACATCAGCCCCTTTTTTACTAAAGACGTCTAGGAACTTGTGGTAAGGTGTAGGGACGGCCAGGCGGGATTCCTGGTCAACGTCGCTTTCCAGGAAGAGCATGGATGGAGGGTTTTCCTGAGGCTGTGGCAGACTGTGGTGAAGACAGTAGGAAGAGGAGAAGCTCACTTCACCAGTTGCCCAGCTAATCTGGGGATTATGGGTCCGGAGCCATGGGAGTTCTGGGATGACTGGGAACAGTGGGGACGCAATGATGTCCAATAATAGAAATTCTGAGTGTCCTCCCTCTGCCTTGGTAAACACAGGGGTGGTTTCCTGAGTAACCGTGCCAGATTTAATAGTTGATCCATCAGGGATAGTCCTGTCGGGAAGCTGCAGAAAAACAGAAAGTACAAGGTGAGCCTTATCACTTGGTAGGTACATCAGTCCCTCAGGGTTGGTGGAGGTGCACTTACCTGCCCTGGCGGGACAGTTTCTCACCAGGTGCCCAGGACCTCCGCAGTACAGGCACAGGTTCTGGAATATGCGTCTCTGATGTTCTTCAGGCGTTAATGACGGGCAAAGGAGCCCGATTTGCATGGGTTCCTGGTGTTCTGGTGGAACGGAGGAGGAGGCAGCTGGACCTTGAGCTGGATAGCTAGGGATCCTGGACATCATCCAGGTCAGACGTGCAGGCCCTGCGGATCTCTCGGCTCTGCGTTCCCGCAGACGACGATTTATCTGGATGGCCAGATTGATCAAGGCGTCTAGGGTATGCGGGACCCCGACGCGGGCCAGCTCGTCTTTGAGTGGCTCCGAGAGACCCAGTCGGAATTGATAGCAGAGGGCCGCATCATTCCAGGTGGTGTCTGCGCTCCAGCGCCGGAACTCTGACACATACTCTTCCACTGGGCGGCGGCCTTGCTGTAGAGCGTGGAGGGCTGCCGCCGCCGTGGCTGCCTGGTGGGGATCCTCATATAATTGAGCGATGGCTTGGAAGAACCGATCCAGGCTGGTGGTCTCTGGGGCTTTCTGTTCCAGGAGGTGGTGTGTCCAGGCTTGTGGCTTTTCTAGGAAAAGGGAGATCACAGATCCCACTTTAGTGGCTTCCAGCGAGAAGGGCAAAGTACAGTTCACAGGAGTTGCGGTATACCCGGAACTTCCTGCGGTCTCCTGAGAACCGCTCTGGCACGGGCACCTTGGGTTCATTTGGTAAAGCCAAAATGGTGCGTGAAGCAGACTGGCCGGGACTGGCAGGTGCTGACATGGAAAGCTCCTGTACTCTTCCTTCCAGGTGGTTGTGGCCCTCCTGTTAATTCTTTACAGCTTGGGTGAGTCCCGCAAGATGTGCACACAGCTCGTCCATAGGAGAGGTTACCTGTGCAGACTCGGACATGGCTGTCTGTTGCTGTCACGTACCTGGTGGACGAGTCTGACTTATGGGAATCACCTCTCTTGCGGCCCTGGTTTGAGAACCCCTGGTAGTGCAGACAAGGAGTTCAGGAGCACAAGGGGGCACGAGGGTTGGACTGGGTCACTTGGTGGTATGTGAAGGTCCACTGAAGCTCATGCTAAGCAGAAGAATGGTGGTGCAATCCGGGTCGGTAACTGGCTGGTGGTGCGGTACAGATGGAGCAGGCAGGCGGGTAGTCGGGTGCAAGCAAGGTTGGCAATGTGCGGGCAGCAGAGGTACAAAAGGAGCAGGCAAAAGAGTAGACGTAGACAGACCGGGGGTCAGGGCAGGCAGTAAGCAACAAAGTCCAAGTAAAGCCAGGGTCACAGGTACAGGAAGGTCTCTCAGAGTAAACACGGGGTTCACAGATCACAGGTACTCTGTAGAATGGACAGCACTTGCTTCCTGGTGCTGTCTGCTTAAATGGCTGCTATTGGCACCATTGCTGGCACAGACGCGAGTGCACACACGTACGGGCGCACGCACATGCTACGTGTGCCCACGCATAGGCAATCCAATAGCCTGGGATGGTTCCTTACAGCCCCGCCCCACTCCACTCCTTCGCAGTACAACTTGTACTGCTGGGGAGCGGAGTGGGGCAGGGCTGGGGAGCGGAGCGGGGCTGGGGAGCAGAGTGGGGCAGGGAATGGGGCAGCTCTATCGGTCCCAGAACAGCACTGGCTTCAATAGCAGGAGCACCCACCGTCACTGCAGTGCTGCTGTCGCCGCATGTTGCATCACTGAGCCTGAATTAGTTAGTTGGTCGGTGGTGGTGAAGAGGAAAGGGGGAGCTTTCATGGTGTTGCACAATTCATATATCTGTGGGCTGAGCTGATGTTCTTGGCCATATCTTTTTACTGGATTGGACATGACTCTTTGCTGGAGGAGGCACGTCTCTTTGCTGGATTGGGCATGTCTCTTTGCTGGCTTGAGAATGTCTCTTTGCTGGACTGGGCATGTCTCTCTGCTGGAGGGCATGTCTCTTTGCTGGAGGGCATGTCTCTTTGCTGGAGGGGGCATGTCTCTATGCTGGAGGGGGCATGCCTCTTTGCTGGATTGGGCATGGCTCTTTGCTGAATTGGGCATGGCTCTTTGCTGGACTGGGGATGTCTCTTTGCTGGACTGGGGATGAATCTTTGCTGGATTGGGCATGTCTCTTTGCTGGACTTGGCATGTCTCTTTTCTGGAAGGGGCATGTCTCTTTGCTGGAAGGGGCATGTCTCTTTGCTGGACTGGAGATGTCTCTTTGCTGGACTGGAGATGTCTCTTTGCTGGAAGGGGCATGTCTCTTTGCTGGACTGGGGATGTCTCTTTGCTGGACTGGAGATGTCTCTTTGCTGGACTGGAGATGTCTCTTTGCTGGACTGGTAATGTCTCTTTCCTGGACTGGGGATATCTCTTTGCTGGACTGGGGATGTCTCTTTGCTGGAAGGGGCATGTCTCTTTTCTGGATTGGGTATGTCTCTTTGCTGAATATAGGGGGGTGTCTCTTTTCAGGATTGGGCTGTCTCTTTACTATATGGGGATTTCTCTTTGCTTTATGGAAATGTCTCTTTGCTTTATGGAAATCTCTGTTTGCTGGATAGGCGTGATTATTTTAAGGGGGTTGGGGGCAGCATTTCATTCTTAGACCCAGGCAGCACAACGTCTTGGGCCAGCCCTGGCTGGAGCTGTGACTTTTTTGCCGGCTACCTGTTTATGTGATCACTGTTGTTCTGCCTTGCTTGTTGCTGACCTGGATTGCCTGACTCTGCTTGTATTCCTTGCCCTCATTGACAACCCTACATGATCCAGTTACTGTTGCCTGCCACCTGCCTCATCCTCTATTTATAAACATTGATCAGACAGCAGATAGAGAGCTACTGTCAGGTCACCCGAGGCCAGGTGACAGATGCACACCGTTAGTGTTAGGAGCACACCACTAAGGTTGTGGACCCTTCAGCTGACTGCTGCAAATGGAACTCTGGATGGTTCAGCAAAGCAGGTCCACTGGGGCACACACAGATCACACAGGGAGCTAGAGCATAAGATTCTCCAGGATGTGGAGTCTAAGAGACAGCAGGTTTTCACCAGAGCTTCCGTTGGTGAGGATGGACTTCACTGCAGCTGACTCCAGGTCACGGCCCTCAGGGTCTCCCAGCTCATGCTCACGGCTGGCTACTGGTGGATAGAGAGGAAGCAGCAGTCCATGACAACAAGGAATAGCCAGGAGGAGAAGCCAAGGTTCGGGGCAACAAGCAAACGGATAGACAGGAGAACACGCCAAAGGTCAGGGTATCATGTTGACAGGGATTGTCAAGAGAACAAGCCAAGGTTAGTATACAGAATCAGACGTAATGCAGATGGCAAGAACCATACAGGAAGCCTAACACACTAGTGTTGATTGGCAAGGCTGACTTGCAATGCACAGGGTTAAATACTGTTTCCTGTTAGAGGCTGGGGTGGAGCCATGCTGAGGGAAGATTACTTAAGCACACAGGTGAAAAGTACGCGGTCTCTAAGCAGAACACAAGCAGAGAGGTAAGCAGACAGACAGGGCATGAAACAATACTGCAGATTCATGAAAGCTACAAAGTAACATTGTTTATAAACATTGATCAGGTGGGAGATAGAGCAATACAAAGTAACATTGTTTATAAACATAGAACAGGCGGGAAATGGAGCGGAACAAAGCAACATTGTTTATAAACATTAACCACCTCAGTGCCGGGCACGAAAACCCCCTTCCTGTCCAGGCCATTTTTCAGCTTTCAGCACTATCACACTTTGAATGACAATTACTCAGTCATGCAACATTGTACCCATATGAAATTTGCGTCCTTTTTTTGACACAAATAGAGCTTTCTTTTGGTGGTATTTAGTCACTAGGGTTTTTTTTATTTTTTGTGCTATAAATAAAAAAATATTGAATTTTTTTTTAAAAAAATGCCTTTTTCTTTGTTTCTGTCATAAAATTTTGCAAATTAGTAATTTTTCTTTGTACATTTTGGCCAAAATTTAAACTGTTACCTATCTTTGGTAAAAATAACCCAAATAAGTGTATATTATTTGGTCCTTGTGTAAGTTATAGAGTCCACAAGCTATGGTGCCAATCATTGAAAATTGATCACACCTGATATACTGACGGCCTATCTCATTTCTTGAGACCCTAACAAGCCAGGAAAGTACAAATACCCCCCAAATGACCTCTTTTTGGAAAGTAGACATTCCAAGGTATTTAGTAAGAGGCATGGTGAATTTTTTGAAGTTGTAATTTTTTCCCACAATTCTTTGCAAAATGAAGATTTTTTTTTCTTTTCTTTTTTTCCCCACAAAATTGTCATTGTAACAGGTTATTTCTCACACACAGCCTATGCATACCACAGATTACACTCCAAAACACATTCTGCTACTCCTCCTGAGTATGGCGATACCACATGTGTGAGACTTTTTCACAGCCTGGCCACATGCAGAGGCTCAACATGCAGGTAGTGCCGTCAGGTATTCCAGGGACATAAATTACACATCTAATGTCATGACAACCTATCACATTTTTGGAGGCCCTGGAGCACCAGGACAATGGAATTGCCCACAAAATGACCCCATTCTGGAAAGCAAACACCCCAACTAATAATCTATGAGCCATAATGAGTCTTTTGAACGGTTCATTTTTTTCCAGTAGTTTTTGGAAAATGTGGGGAAAAAATGAAAACGCATTTTTTTTACACAAAGTTGACCATTTATAGGATAAACACATAGCCTGTACATAGCAACAATGACACCCCAAAATACATTCTGCTATTCCTCCTGAGTATGGCGATACCACATGTGTGAGACTTTTACACAGCCTGACCACATACAGAGGCCCAACATTGAACTAGCACCTTCAGGTGTTCTACAAGCATAAATGACACGTCTCATTTCTCAACACCCTATTACACTTTTGAAGGTCCTGGAGCACCAGGACAATGGAATTGCCCACAAAATGACCCCATTTTGGAAAGCAAATACCCCAACGTATAATCTATGTGGCATAATGAGTCGTTTGAACATGTCATTTTTTTCCAGGAGTTTTTGGAAAATGTGGGAAAAAAATGAAAAACGCTTTTATTTTATTTTTACACAAAGTTATCCATTTATAAGATATTTCCAACACATAGCATGTACATGGAAAAAATAACCCCCCAAAATACATTCTACTACTCCCCCCGTGTATGGCGATGCCAAATGTGTGAGACTTTTACAGGTGATGTTTACTCATGGGTGTGACTGACAGGTGACTGGCGATTGTCACCGATGGGTGACTGGCGGTGGTCACTGATGGGTGACGGGTGCCTTGCGGTGGTCACTGATGGGTGTCTGGCGGTGGTCACTGATGGGTGACGGGTGTCTGGCGTTAGTCACTGATGGGTGACGGGTGTCTGGCAGTAGTCACTGATGGATGACGGCTGACTGGCGGTGGTCACTAATAGGTGATGGGTGACAGCTGTCTGGTGGTGGTCACTGATGGGTGACTGGTGGTGGTCACTAATAGGTGATGGGTGACAGCTGTCTGGTGGTGGTCACTGATGGGTGACTGGTGGTGGTCACTGATGGGTGACGGGTGACTGGTGGTGGTCACTGATGGGTGACTGGTGGTGGTCACTGATGGGTGCCGGGTGTCTGGTGGTGGTCACTGATGGGTGATGGGTGTCTGGTGGTCACTGATGGGTGACGGGTGAAGGTCACTGATGGGTGACGGTGACAGGTGAGTGGCGGTGGTCACTGATGGGTGACGGGTGACTGGAGGTGTTCACTGATGGGTGACTGGTGGTGGTCACTGATGGGTGCCGTGTGTCTGGTGGTGGTCACTGATGGGTGATGGGTGTCTGGTGGTCACTGATGGGTGACAGGTGAAGATCACTGATGGGTGAAGGTGATGGGTGACTGGCAGTGGTCACTGATAAGTGATGGGTGACTGGCGGTGGTCACTGATGGGTGCCGGGTGTCTGTTGTTGGTCACTGATAGGTGATGGGTGTCTGGTGGTGGTCACTGATGAGTGCCGCTTGTCTGGCGGTGGTCACTGATGAGTGACGGGTGACTGGCGGCGGTCACTGATAGGTGACTGGCGATGGTTACTGATGGGTGACAGGTGACTAGCGGTGGTCGCTGATGAGTGACGGGTGACTGGTGGTGGTCACTGATGGGTGACTGGCGGTGGTCACTTATGGGTGACTGGTCATGGTCACTGATGGGTGACGGGTGACATGCCACGGTCAATGACAGGTGACGGGTGACAGGCCACGGTCACTGACGGGTGACAGGTACACTTTATGATGACAGGTGCACTTTATGATGACAGGTGCACTTTATGGGGGCATATGGGGTGACTGTTGGGGTGACAGGTGCATTGGGGGGGGCAGGGGGGGTGTGTCAGTGTGCTTTTACTATACAGATCAGTAACTCACTGATCCCAGCTCTGGAAACTGTGTGAGGAGAGAAGAGCTGGTAACAGTGAGTTACCGCTCTGTTTACATTGGAAGTGTTCAGCTGTGAAGTAGATCACAGCCGATCACATGGTAAACAGCCATGCCCAATGGATGTTCACCCCCGTCGGTGACGCGGCGTGTCCCCAGAGCCGGGATGCGCATGCCCGATCGCGCGCAATCCCGGCTTAAAGGGGCGACGTCATATGACGTCCACCCGGAACGAGAGCCGATCCGCTCCGCCGTCATTTGACGCCGGGCGGACGGCAAGCGGTTAATCAGGTGGGAGAGAGCGAGATACAAAGTAACTTAGTTTATAAACATTGTTCAGATGGGAGATAGAGATATACAAAGTAACATTGTTTATAAACATTGATCACACAGTAATGTTACTTTAGTCTCTGCTCTGTTTTATTCATCTGCAGATCAAAGGCATGAGTTTCAGTCTGCTTATGATGATAGTTAAAGCAGTCTGACCAGTAAAAATATGGTTTCGGCCTTTTTAAAAAAAAAAAAAAAAAATCTGTTCCTATTTAACCGTTATTTTAATCAGCTCTAATTACCTTCTTCTTCCCTTTCTCCCCTTAGCTAATATATTCCTGATGAAATGTGCTTATTTCTATTTTCTAACCTATTTAAACTTGTTTTCCCTCTTTATTCATTTTTTTTAGTGTTGCATTACAAAAAAAAAAAAAGCAAAAATTTAAAAAAGTGTAATTATAAACAGGAAAATTGTAAAATACAATGTATACATTTAAACTACCGTAACAATATATTTTTTAAAACCAATAACAATCAAAACAGAAAGAAAGTGTAAAAGAAAAAAAAATTGATTATGTTAAATAATGGCAATATGTGTGCCAAATAAAGTGGCCGATAGCAGAAATGTTAAAATTGCTCTGGTTCATATGGGGTATACAGGAGGAGAGCTGAACTGGTCAATATTTGAGTCATATTAGTGTACACAAAACTGATTTATTTTATTTATTTATTTATTTTCACACATGCAAAAATGTGCATTTTTTTAGTGAATCAAGCATAATCTTTGTGTTAACATAATTATATAATTTAAATATAGTTGACCAATTACCATTGTAATAATGTGATAATTACTCTGCCTGGTTATTTACTAAGTGTATCCCCTGACCTGTGATGCAGTGTGATTATGTTGCCCTTTTCAAATATGGCCACCATGCCCTCTGCACTTTGTGATGAGGTCATCAGGTGTGACCCACCTATTGCAGGTATTGTTGGGTAAGTCCTCTAGGACGCAGGTGTCAAACTGGCGTCCCTCCAGCTGTTGCGGAACTACAAATCCCAATGAGGCATTGCAAGGCTGACAATTACAAGCATGACTCCCACAGGCAGAGGCATGATGGGACTTGTAGTTTCGCAACAGCTCGAGGGCCGCCAGTTTGACACCCCTGCTCTAGGAGATCACATGGAGACAGAGGAGGGTGATCTGTACACACAGGGCTGTACTATACATTCATACTTCATCACCACACTGCTGGGACACTATGAGGACTGGACAATGTATTCATGGTCCTGTTTGGGGAATATATAAAGTGTAATGGGTCGTTGAATGTTCCTTCTTCTCACTATTCTATAGATGGACTTCCACATACAATACGGTGTGGATTATTCTCTATGGTAGATGAGAGATGTTCACAGTTGGAAAGAAACTTGTTATCAGTGGCGGCTGGTGAAATTTTAGGACAGGGGTGGCAGACCCCGCCCTTCCTTTTTGACCCATCCCACTTCTCATAAGCCCCACCCCTTTTAGTTTCCACCCCTTGTGTCAGGAGTATAGTGTATACAGCATCACCAGATATGGTATACAGCATCACCAGATGGGGTATGCAGCTACAGCAGATAGGGGTATACAGAGTCACCAGATAGGGGTATACAGAACCCCAGATAGCAGTATACAGAGCTCCAAATAGCAGTATACAGAGCCCTAAATAGCAGTATACAGAGCCCCAGATAGCAGTATACATAGCACCAGATAGCAGTATACAGTCACCAGATAGCAGTATATAGTCACCAGATAGGATATACAGAGCCCTAGATAGCAGTATACATAGCACCAGATAGCAGTATACAGTCACCAGATAGCAGTATATAGTCACCAGATAGGGTATACAGAGCCCTAGATAGCAGTATACATAGCACCAGATAGCAGTATATAGTCACCAGATAGGGTATACAGAGCCCTAGATAGCAGTATACAGTCACCAGATAGGGTATACAGAGCCCCAGATAGCAGTATATAGTCACCAGATAGGGTATACAGAGCCCTAGATAGCAGTATACAGTCACCAGATAGGGTATACAGAGCCCCAGATAGCAGTATACATAGCACCAGATAGCAGTATACAGTCACCAGATAAGGTATACAGAGCCCTAGATATCAGTATACAGTCACCAGATAGGGTATACAGCGCCCCAGATAGCAGTATACATAGCACCAGATAAGGTATACAGTCACCAGATAGGGTATACAGCGCCCCAGATAGCAGTATACATAGCACCAGATAGGGTATACAGTCACCAGATAGGGGTATACAGAGCCCCAGATGGGGTATACAGTCACCAGATAGGGTATACAAAGCGCCAGATAGCAGTATACATAGCACCAGATAGGGATATACAGAGCCACCATATCGCAGTATACAGTCACCAGATAGGGGCTCGCGGCACTGACAGACCCCCCCCCCAAAGTTGGGACAAGTCCCGCACTTACCCCATCTAATAGGCAGGCAGGAGTGTGCAGAGCTTGGCTTGTGGAAAGCGGGCTGGCAGTGTGCAGAGCTTCGCTTGCGGACAGCATGCTGAAGTGGATGGTCTGCGGCGTGAGAGTCGGGACTGAAACCCGGCGGAGTGCTGCGCCTGCATGAGTAATCACGCAGCCAGCACGTTCGCCACAGTCCCGCCCCCGCCCACAGCATCCAATGCCAGTCAGTCACTGGCTCAGGGCAGCCAATCAGACTATATGTGTGCGCGTGTTCAGCGCACATATATAGTCTTTAATGACTGACCAATCAGCTCACTGCTTGCTGTCAGCAGACAGCAAGGAGCTGAGAAAAAAAAAAATGGGATTTTTTGACTTACTGTAAAATCCCTTTCTCTGAGTTCATTGACAGGCACAGCGACTCCTTGGACTAAGTGGATGATACTGCCCTCTTCAGGAGTTTACTAGGTAGAACAGGCAGTTCTAACAGCAAAAAACAGCAACAGACACAGCCCCTCCCAGGGGACAGTCCCCACTGGCAGATAACCCTCCACCCAGCTCTGCTAGCTCAGTTCATAACAAGCAGTGCAACAACAAGAGGGGTGGGTGCTGTGCCTGTCAACGAACACAGAGAAAGGGATTTTATGGTAAGTCAAAAAATCCCGTTTTCTCTTTCCTTCATTGACAGACACAGTGGACTAAGTGGGACGTCCAAAAGCAGTGCCATAAAATGAGGGGTGGGTAACAGAACAACAACAGAACTACACCCAACCGAACCCTCAGTGAGGAACCAAAACATGTCTCACACGGCCGCCTGCAACACTTTGTGGCCAAACGCAGCATCTGAGGATGCCAAAACATCAACTTTGTAGAACTTTGAAAAGGTGTGCACAGAGGACCAAGTAGCCGCCTTGCACACTTGAGATACAGACGCCTGATGTTGGAAAGCCCAGGAAGTGCTAATCACCCTGGTAGAGTGAGCCGTGACTGGGAAAGGAGGCTCCAGACCCCAAACAGCATAGGCTCGGGTCACCGTCTGTCTAATCCAATGTGAAATAGTGGCCGACGAGTCCGCTAAGCCCTTGCGTGGACCATCCACCACCACAAAGAGCGCATTAGACCCCGAAAGGAGGCTGTGGATGCCAGATACACCCGTGGGGCCTGAACAACATCCAGGGAGTGCAAAGGAACCTCCTTAGGGTGAGAGGGGCGCGGGCATAGCGAAGGAAGGACAATGTCCTCATTGATATGGAAGGATGACACCACCTTCAGCAAAAAGGAAGATGTTGGTCACAAAACCGCCTTATCCTTGTGTAGGACCAGATATGGAGACCTACATGATAGAGCCGCCAACTCAGACACCCGCCGGTGTGCCGATGTGATAGATTGCCGAAATGTGGCATTCTGCCCACTGCAGAACGAGGGCTACTTCCGAGCTCTCCGCCGAGCTTCTCATCCCGCCCTGATGATTTACGTATGCCACGGCCATAACATTATCCGACTGAATCCGGATAGGGCACCCGCGTAGCCTCATATCCAATGGGAGAGGCAGCACCAGATCGCCCGCAATTCCAGGACATTGATTGGGAGGCGGGACTCCTCCGGAGACCACCGGCCCTGGGCTGAGAGCAGCCCCAGGACACCACCCCAGCCAGTGAGGCTGGCGTCTGTCGTGATCACCGTCCAATGAAGGGGGAGGAAAGACTTCCCCGACCGCAGAGCCGGGGCCCGCAAAATCTGCATTATTTCCAGACCGGAAATGATGCGATTTTGTGGGGGAGAGACATGTCATCTATGTTGCCATAACAACGGGGTGGGACCTTCCTCCATTGCTGCCCATTGTTATGGCAATGAGACATACACTCAAGATTGAGAGGTGCATGCTGGTTACCCAGCATTCACCTTATCCAGGAAGAGAATTGAGGATGGTGCGAGTGGGCTTCACATGCCCACAGCTAAGATGGGAACTCCCAGTAAAGAAAAAATAAATAGGAAGACTACCCGGATTTAAAGCTATCAATTACTTTATTTGTGTAATGAATACTAACTAGGTGGATTCCAGCAAAAAAAAAATTGATGGGGGCGGAACTCCACTTTAATACCACACAGGGGCGCCACAACACACAGTCACCTGCAGATGGGGTAAAAAAAGGACTACACCATAGTTTCTACCAGTTGCCATTGCAGATGATATTTTTGCATGCCCTCAGTGCTTAATCCATTCAAAATCGATGTGATTTTCAAATTATAATTCATTTTTATTCCATCTTTTTTTATAGCTTCTAAGGCTTAAAATGAATTATGAAACTGAAGATTTACCCTTCATTGAGGTTATTGTGGATAGAAATGTAAAAGAACTTGTCTTGTCACTGAAGGACAGTGAGCTTTCGCTCTGGGAAGGTGAAGTCACAGAAGGTAAAAATACTAGTTAAATGAAATGTGACATTTTTACTCAAGTTAGGTCAATTGTAGTCATTAAAACAATGTCATAGCCAGGAGGTCCCATGATTGCAGGGAATGCAGTGCATTGTAAAGCAGTTCAATGGACCACCATGTAACAAAATCAGTTGGCCAGTCAATGTTAACAGAAACAAAATTACGGAAGTGATATTTTTCCCCAGTATCTGGCCTCCATACTACGTGTATAGTCACTTATAACCTAACAATGACTGTAGCCAGGGGAGGGCTGGCAGCCGTAGTCCTGGGGGGCAAGTCCAGTCAAGTGGCCCATTGAACCACCAAATCAGCTCACCATCCATGCCCACCCAATGGGCCTAGCGGGATCCATGGTAGGGCCGGCCCTGGGCGCCCCCCCTTTGCCTGCAGTTAGTTGGTGACTGCGCCCCTGGGCCCTATTTCCTTCCTCCACAAGAAAAAAAAAGTGTGAGCAGGCAGCAGCCATCGGCCATTTTAAATGTAAGTTAGGGTGGCCTGGGGGGGCAATTGCCACCCTACCCCCTGGGCCAGCCCTCCCCTGACTGTAGCAGCAATAGGAATTTTTGGTGAGAGGATATAGCATCAACTCACTAGAATAGCGGTTACCTGCAGAGACTAAAGTGGCATAAAAGGGGTTAATAAAAATATACCAAGTTTATTGAAAAAATCAATCACGATATATCAAAATCACGTGATTTAAGATTAATAAAGCTCACATCCATCACCATGAAAAAAGAGATAATGCTGCCTTCTCACATCATCCCCCCTTCTCTTCCTATGACGTCCGAGTATGGGCCACATGCATGAGTGGACGGGTCTGGGAATGTGCTACAGGACTTCTGGCCCATCAACACTCATGCAAAGATACTAATGTAGGGCCAGCAGGAGTATAGTACAGTAGCGGGGAATCGTCTGACCGATGTTGGGTCGTCTAGTTTTTTTTAGTAGCTAAAAGCCTGTTCTCATTGTACAGGGTGGGCCATTTATATGGATACACCTTAATAAAACGGGAATGGTTGGTGATATTAACTTCCTGTTTGTGGCACATTAGTATATGTGAGGGGGGAAATTTTTCAAGATGGGTGGTGACCATGGCGGCCATTTTGAAGTCGGCCATTTTGAATCCAACTTTTGTTTTTCCAATAGGAAGAGGGTCATGTGACACATCAAACGTATTGGGAATTTCATAAGAAAAACAATGGCATGCTTGGTTTTAACGTAACTTTATTCTTTCATGAGTTATTTACAAGTTTCTGACCACTTATAAAATGTGTTCAATGTGCTGCCCATTGTGTTGGATTGTCAATGCAACCCTCTTCTCCCACTCTTCACACACTGATAGCAACACCGCAGGAGAAATGCTAGCACAGGCTTCCAGTATCCGTAGTTTCAGGTGCTGCGCATCCTGTTAGGGCCACTCCAAAACAGATACTGGAAGCAGCCCGACAACTTCAGTCGGCAGACGCCCGGTTACAGGGCAACTATTTTGCATTATGTCAGACTTACTCTTTATGGCACTGTTCAGGATACAAGCTGATCTGGTTATCAAAGCTGCCATGTATCTAGCTTCCATGGGTTCTTAGGCCAAGCAAATTTCCAGTTTCAGGCCGCAGTCCCGTCCTGTGTTGATCAAGCACTTAACAAGACACCGGGGTCATGTTAGGCTGCATGCAAGACAAGTCAAAGGGGTCCCAGTAACAGAATTAGATTCTTTGAAACAAACACGGTCTGGTGTCCAGTCAAGGTTGGATGGCTTAATGTCGCAGCTGAAGGGGAATGCAAGGATGGCCATTTCTACTGTTTTCCAGGTCTCCACTCTCGACCACACAGTTTGTAAAACATGTTCGCTTTTGCTGTCAAGATTGGGGTAAATCCGAAAGAATACGCGGGTCACTCCTTTAGGATTGGTGCTGCCTCGGTGGCTCCACAGCAGGGAGTCCGGACACACATCATTAGGTAACTAGGCAGGTAGAGGTCCTCTTGCTATGCTAGGTATATACCGGAACCTTTTCTCTTCATGTCAAGGGCCTTTCACTCGGTTGGTGGATTAAACATTGTATTTGCCATTATAAAGGGCATACTTCTCACATCCTATCTGTTCATTTTTGCCCCCTTAAGGCATACTGACCTTGTGACCACGGCACACCTCAGGTCACTGTCCAGGCACCATGCCATTCCATTTCCCAGACACCTTAAAGATTCCGAGTACAAATTGTAAGGCTGACCACAGGTCAGCCTGCATTTGTAGGAGGAGTCTGGGTCACTTATTTTTTTTTTTTCATTTATTTATTTCAGCTACTTATATAGCATCGTCCATTTATGCAGCGCTTTACATATACATTGTACATTCACATCAGTCCCTACCCTCAAGGAGCTTACAATCTAAAGTCACTAACTCACATTCATACACATACTAGGGCCAATTTTAGACAGGGATCTAATTAACCTCCCAGCATGTCTTTGGAGTGTGGAAGGAAACCGGAGTACCCGGAAGAAACCCACGCAGGCACAGGGAGAACATGCAAACTCCAGGCAGGTAGTGTCGTGATCGGGATTCGAACCAGCGACTCTTTTACTGCTAGGTGAAAGTGCTACCCACTACACCACTGTGTTATAACCCAGCCTCCTACTGGCTCTCTCGGCATTTCCTGGGAAAGTTTCCCCACCCTCCATCCCCTATTTTATGGTTCTTATTCACTATCATTCTAATTGGGTATGCCCCCTTAAGGCATACTGACCTTGTGACCACGGCACACCTCAGGCCACTGTCCAGGCACCATGCCATTCCATTTCCCAGACACCTTAAAGATTCCAAGTACAAATGTAACACCTATATGTTTTTACTTGCTGGGCATGAGAGTGGGACACAGGAGAGCAGGGGAATGATGTTCTGATCGTCAGACCACTCTCTACTATCCACTCCCCTGGCAGCCGCCAAAAAGAATAAAAGACGTTCAAATATAACATTTTGGATAATCTATACACAGACCTAGATCAGAGGACTGCAAATAATAAGGCAGCCCTCAAAAAGTCCACTCGCCTGCTCGCATTTGTCGAGTGGAATTTTGCTCAGAGCGAGTGGAGAGGGGGAACTGAGAGCAGATGAGCGCTCAGCTCCCCGGCTGCCTGAATGACAAGGGTGGTGCCGCTGACGCTCCCTGTCATTCCAAGCAGCACACAATGCAGGCTGCGATGGCTGCTGGAGGGATAGTTTCAGGCTACGGCTGCTTGTTGTGTGGGCGGGATGGGGATGAAGCAAGCTTCTGAGAACCCACTCGCCTGCTCACCCGCCCACCTAGCTGAAGGCTGGCCCGCATGATTGCTCATCCGTTCGGCCACCTACCTGCCCACACTCCTAGAATGACATGTGAGCTTACCAGGAGCAAGTATGATCTGAGAAGCTCAGCCCATTGTACTGCTTCATTGCAGTTGCTTCCTGTACAGCAGCATAACACGAGGGGAATGGGACTGGAACAAGCTGAAATTGACCAAGGGGTTAACATTGCCATGTCCACCAAAGCAGGTGGAGGGTGCGGGGGTCAGTGGGAGTGAAAGGTAACCCCCCCACATGCATTGTTCTTAATGGCAATGAATGTTAACCCCCTCATCCCCCACCTTGCATTGGTCTTCATGGCAGTGAAATTTTAACCCACCACCCCCTTTCTGCATTTGTGGTAATGTCAGTGAAAGTTAACCACCTCCCCCATATTGGGGGCCATGGGAGGGGTTACATTTCAATGCCACTGACCACCAATGTGGGGGAGGGGGTTAATAATACTGACACCTGTGCTAGTGGTTATTCATGCGTCCTCTGACACCAATGCAGGGAGTTATTCATGCATCCTCTGACATCAATGCAGGGAGTTATTCATGCGTCCTCTGACACCAATGCAGGGAGTTATTCATGCATCCTCTGACACCAATGCAGGGAGTTATTCATGCATCCTCTGACACCAATGCAGGGAGTTATTCATGCGTCCTCTGACATCAATGCAGGGAGTTATTCATGCGTCCTCTGACATCAATGCAGGGGGTTATTCATGCGTCCTCTGACATCAATGCAGGGGGTTATTCATGCGTCCTCTGACATCAATGCTGGGGGTTATTCATGCGTCCTCTGACATCAATGCAGGGGGTTATTCATGCGTCCTCTGACGTCAATGCAGGGAGTTATTCATGCGTCCTCTGACATCAATGCAGGGAGTTATTCATGCATCCTCTGACGTCAATGCAGGGGGTTATTCATGCGTCCTCTGACGTCAATGCAGGGAGTTATTCATGCATCCTCTGACATCAGTGCAGGGGGTTATTCATGCGTCCTCTGACATCAATGCAGGGGGTTATTCATGCGTCCTCTGACATCAAGGCTGGGGGTTATTCATGCGTCCTCTGACATCAATGCTGGGAGTTATTCATGCGTCCTCTGACATCAAGGCTGGGGGTTATTCATGCGTCCTCTGACATCAATGCTGGGGGTTATTCATGCGTCCTCTGACATCAATGCAGGGGGTTATTCATGCGTCCTCTGACGTCAATGCAGGGAGTTATTCATGCGTCCTCTGACATCAATGCAGGGAGTTATTCATGCATCCTCTGACATCAATGCAGGGGGTTATTCATGCGTCCTCTGACGTCAATGCAGGGAGTTATTCATGCATCCTCTGACATCAGTGCAGGGGGTTATTCATGCGTCCTCTGACATCAATGCAGGGAGTTATTCATGCGTCCTCTGACATCAATGCTGGGGGTTATTCATGCGTCCTCTGACATCAATGCTGGGGGTTATTCATGCGTCCTCTGACATCAATGCTGGGGGCTTATGCATGCGTCCTCTGACATCAATGCAGGGAGTTATTCATGCATCCTCTGACATCAATGCAGGGAGTTATTCATGCGTCCTCTGACATCAATGCAGGGAGTTATTCATGCATTCTCTGACATCAATGCAGGGGGTTATTCATGCATCCTCTAACATCAATGCTGGGGGGTTATTCATGCATCTTCTGACATCAGTGCAGGGGGTTATTCATGCGTCCTCTGACATCAATGCAGGGAGTTATTCATGCATCCTCTGACATCAATGCAGGGGGTTATTCATGCATCCTCTGACATCAATGCTGGGGGTTATTCATGCATTCTCTGACATCAATGCTGGGGGTTATTCATGCGTCCTCTGACATCAATGCAGGGAGTTATTCATGCGTCCTCTGACATCAATGCAGGGAGTTATTCATGCATTCTCTGACATCAATGCTGGGGGTTATTCATGCATCCTCTAACATCAATGCTGGGGGTTATTCATGCATCTTCTGACATCAGTGCAGGGAGTTATTCATGCATCCTCTGACATCAATGCTGGGGGTTATTCATGCATCCTCTGACATCAATGCAGGGAGTTATTCATGCATCCTCTGACATCAATGCAGGGGATTATTCATGCGTCCTCTGACATCAATGCAGGGAGTTATTCATGCATTCTCTGACATCAATGCTGGGGGTTATTCATGCATCCTCTGACATCAATGCAGGGAGTTATTCATGCATCCTCTGACATCAATGCAGGGGGTTATTCATGCATCCTCTGACATCAATGCTGGGGGTTATTCATGCATCCTCTGACATCAATGCAGGGAGTTATTCATGCGTCCTCTGACATCAATGCTGGGGATTATTCATGCGTCCTCTGACATCAATGCAGGGGGTTATTCATGCATTCTCTGACATCAATGCAGGGGGTTATTCATGCATCCTCTGACATCAATGCAGGGATTATTCATGCATCCTCTGACATCAATGCTGGGGGTTATTCATGCGTCCTCTGACATCAATGCAGGGGGTTATTCATGCATCCTCTGACATCAATGCAGGGGATTATTCATGCATCCTCTGACATCAATGCTGGGGGTTATTCATGCGTCCTCTGACATCAATGCAGGGGGTTATTCATGCATTCTCTGACATCAATGCTGGGGGTTATTGATGCATTCTCTGACATCAATGCTGGGGGTTATTCATGCATCCTCTAACATCAATGCTGGGGGTTATTCATGCATCTTCTGACATCAGTGCAGGGAGTTATTCATGCATCCTCTGACATCAATGCTGGGGGTTATTCATGCATCCTCTGGCATCAATACAGGGAGTTATTCTTGCATCCTCTGACATCAATGCAGGGAGTTATTCATGCATCCTCTGACATCAATGCAGGGGGTTATTCATGCATCCTCTGACATCAATGCTGGGGGTTATTCATGCATCCTCTGACATCAATGCTGGGGGTTATTCATGCATCCTCTGACATCAAGGCTGGGGGTTATTCATGCATCCTCTGATATCAATGCAGGGGGTTATTCATGCGTCCTCTGATACCTGCGTTGGGGGTTATTATGGCATCTGGCTCCAATGCGGGGGGTTAATAATGCATCTAAAGACATCAATGCTGGGGGTTATTAACACATTCTCTAAATCCGGTGTGGGAGGTTATTATGACGTCCACTGGCACCAATGCTGGGAGGTATTATGGCATCCACTAACACCAATGCCACAGGTTATAATTATGGTCACTGATAGTGTTGAGCGAACCCGGACTGTAACGTTCGGGTCCGTACCGAACTTTAGGGTGTCCGTGGCACGGACCCGGACCCGGACATTTCAAAAATCGTTCGGGTCAGGCCCAAGCGAGTTGTGATAGTCACTGGTATTAATATTGGACACCGTAACCACAATCACCTACGGTATTATGGAGGGTCGTAACCACGGTCACCTGCAGTATTATTGGAGGGTGTGGCCTAAATCTCTTACACAATTATTGGGGGTCGTAACTACAGAAATCTACGTAATAATTGGGGGGCGTAACCTCGGTCTACGGTATTATTGGGGGTTGCGTCCATAGTCTCCTGCGTACTTATTGGGGGACGTAACTATAGTCTCCTACGTACTTATTGGGGGTCGGAACTACAGTCTCCTACGTACTTATTGGGGGTCGT
>BLSH010082672.1:739274-786390 GCA_018402905.1 Glandirana rugosa
TTACACAGTAATCAGTGCATTTTTATAGCACTGATCACTGTATAAATGCCAATGGTCCCAAAAAAGTGTCAAAATGGTCCGACATGTCCGCTGAAATATCGAAGTACCGCTAAAAATCGCAGATCGCCGCCATTACTAGTAAAAAATAAAAAAAAATAAAAACCCCAAAAATGAATTTTCATCATCCGTAAACGCGACCACTTTTGCGCAAACCAATCAATAAACGCCGATTGCATTTTTTTTTATCGCAAATATGAGGAAGAATATAAAATCGGCCAAAAACTGTGAAAAAAAATGTTTTTTTATATTTTTTTTTGGATTTGTATTTTAGCAAAAAGTAAGAAATTTGGTTTTTTTTGCAAAATTGTCGCTCTTCTTTTGTTTATAGCGGCGATCAGAAATGACGCAGAGGGGATCAAATACCACCAAAAAGAAGCTCTATTTGTGGGAAAAAAAGGACGCAAATTTCGTTTGGGTACAACGTCGCACGAACGCGCAATTGTCAGTTAAAGCGACGCAGCGCCGAATCGCAAAAAGGGCTCCGGTCCTTAAGCTGGAAATCCTTCCGGGGCTGAAGTGGTTAATTACATCAGTATTTTCATAACAAACAATACATGTGCTTAGGGGGTAAGGGTTTCTTTAACTAATCTAGTGGAAGAGACTCGAGTGCTAAAATCCACGGGTTGGGGGGCGCAAATTACTTGCCTTGCCCCGGGTGCTGACAACCCACGCTACGCCACTGCCCAGATGTCAATGGCATTATCTCAAAGTGTTACTAAACCCACAACAGCAAAATCAGTCTGTATATGCAGCAAAGCATGCTTGTTATACTCACTGTAGAACCTAAGGGGTTAATCCTCTGCGTTGTGTAAAAAGACTGGTTGATCCTGTCTCCCCCTTTGTCCACTGTCCCCATTCCATCTCCTGATAGTATAGCGCCTTGGGGACAAGCTGCACATGCTCAGTTTGGTGGGTATTGCTGGAGAGGAAGTTTTCTTTTTTTTTTTTTTTTGGGGGAGGGTGCATGTGATCAGCACAGGGCCAATCAGCACGGTTCAAACAGAGGGTCAGGGGTCCTGCAGCCTCACAGGATAGTCAGGGGAAAATGAAAACTCCTCCTGCAAGCTTCAACCAGACACTGATAGAAGTCATAAGACTGCTATACACTGCTGATGAGAAAAGGTATTTAGCAGTTTATATTTTACTAAAATAATTGCATTTCCATGTTCTGTGTACAGGCGGTCAAACATCTGACTTACGAACGGAGGGAGACAACAGGAAGTGAGAGGAAATCTCCCCCTAGGAAGGGAAATTCACTCCTGTAAGACTTATCATGGGAAAAAGGGGTCTCCACTGAAGGTTTATCACCAAGGTTTGTTTCCACAACAACCCAAAATTTTCAAAGTCCAATTGTCATTGGGACAGAAAGTGAGGTGACATCTTCTGAACAGAAACATAGACAGCACTACAATCATTACAGGGGTGTTACCCTTCCCTATGCTATGCAAAAAGCTTAAAAATATTTTTTTAGGCTAAAGCTACACTTAAAAAATGTACCTGTTCTGACTCACAAACAAATTCAACTTAACAACAAACCTACAGTCCCTATCTTGTTTGTAACCCAGGGACCGCCTGTATTGTGAGAGACCAGATAAAGTGACTGCAGGGCCCTGGGGAGAGCAGATATAGTGACTGCAGGGCCCTGGGGAGAGCAGATATAGTGACTGCAGGCTCCTGGGGAGATCAGATATAGTGACTGCAGGCTCCTGGAGAGAGCAGATATAGTGACTGCAGGGCCCTGGGGAGAGCAGATATAGTGACTG
This sequence comes from Glandirana rugosa, assembly GCA_018402905.1. Taxonomy (NCBI): domain Eukaryota; kingdom Metazoa; phylum Chordata; class Amphibia; order Anura; family Ranidae; genus Glandirana; species Glandirana rugosa. The sequence continues at coordinate 741,098 of BLSH010082672.1, forward strand.
CAGGCTCCTGGGGAGAGCAGATATAGTGACTGCAGGCTCCTGGGTTTAGTAACACTTTAACCACTTTAGGACGGAGCCTGATTTTTGGGTTTGCTGTCCACGAGTTAAAAACAGTTTTTTTGCTATAAAATTACTTAGAACCCCCAAACATTATATATATTTTTTTCTAACACCCTAGAGAATAAAATGGTGGCCGTTGCAAAAGTTTATGTCACGCTGTATTTTCACAGCGGTCTTACAAGCGCGTTTTTTTTTTTTTTTCTAAATCCGTTTTATGAGTTAAAAAATAAGACATCAGTAAAGTTAGGCCAATTTTTATTTGTATTGTGAAAGATAATGTTACGCCGAGTAAAATGATACCCAACATGTCATGCTTCAAAATTCCATCCGCTCGCGGAATGGCGTCAAACTTTGCAACATAAAAATCTCCATTGGCGACGTTTAAAAAATTCTACAGGTTAGCATTTTTGAGTTACAGAGGAGGTCTAGGGCTAGAATTATTGCTCTCGCTCTAACGATCGCTGCGATACCTCACATGTGTGGTTTGAACACCGTTTTCATATGTGGGCGGGACTTGCGTATGCGCTCGCTTCTGTGCGCGAGCTCGTGGGGATGGGGCACTTTAAAACATTTTTTTTTTTAATTATTTATTTTACTTTCTAATTTTTATTTTTACACCTTTCTTTAAAAAAAAAATATCACTTTTATTCCTATTACAAGAAATGTAAACATTCCTTGTAATAGAAAAAAGCATGCCAGGACCTCCCAAATATGAGATCTGGGGGTTAAAAAGACCTCACATCTCAGATTTACAGTAACATGCAAAAAAAAGAAAAATGGCAGTGCAAAAAAAAAAAAATGGGCCCTTTAAGACCATTGGGCGGAAGTGACTTGTGACGTCGCTTCCGCCCTGCCATGTTTTGGAGCCGGGTGAACGGCTTCAGCCTCTCACTCGGCTCACGGACACTGGGGGGGGGGGGGGACAGACCTGATCATCTCCGCCGTTGCCGGCGGGTCCAATAAGTGGTGGAGGTGACCGGAAACCGTCGGGAGGGGGGAGGCACCACTCTCGCCGCTGATAAAAGTGATCTCGTGGCGAATCCGCCATTGAGACCACTTTTATCTTGTGCAGAATCGCCTGCACTAAAAGAAGATACCGGGGTTATGGTAGCTATCTGCCACCATAACAACGGTATTCCACTTCAAAGTGACCGCCATCACCTGACGACGTTGGCCAAACTTGGTACACATGGGCCGAAACCAGCCGGTCCATGTATACTGCTCCTCAGTCTTACCGGCATCCAGGCCTGTACTGGCCTTCACTCCCCCTCCGCTTCTCAGGCTCCCCCGTAGCGCTCACCTCCTCTGCCTGGCAAGGTGTGCAGTGCGGGCTGAATACAGAAATGATTCAATCATGAACCGAGAAGCTCATCATACGACCCGGAAGACACAGGCAGTCCCACGCTGTAACATAACTTTCCTCGCCACTCGTTTTCCTGGTCTTATCTTCCTCCGCTCTCCATCTAAATTCCCCGCGGCAGCAGACAGGAGGGAGAGCGGGCAAAGATAAGAGCAGGTGTTAGAAGACTGTGCAAAGGGTTAATTGCATTTGCTTGTTGTTTCCTCTAGAGCAGCTCTATTTGAACTTCCTGCTTCCTGTAGCAAGTGCTGTCTGATCTACAGCATATAGTGTGTGTTTCCTGAGCTACCTGTACCTGATTATCTGTTCCTGTGACCCGGCCTGCCTGACCGTGTTGATTTCCGCCTGCACCGACCCCCGGCTTGCCTACGACCATTCTCCTGCCTGATCCTCCGATACCTTTGCTGCCTGCCTGGGCCCGACTACCCACCTGCCTTCTTCTCTTGGACCGCACCGCCATCCCGGTTCATGACCCAGCCTGTACGACCACGCTACTAGTGCACGAGTGCACCAACGGACTTCCTACCTACACCAGTGACCCAGTCTGACCCTCGTGCCATCCTGCACTCCCGAACCACCTGTCTTCTACCAGGGGTTCCCGAGTCAGGGTCGTAAGGGAGGTTGCCCGCTGCATAAGCCAGACTCTTCCACCAGGTACGTGACAGCAGGAGAACGAGATCACTGCACTAACATCGAATGCATTGGTACAGTGATCTGTACATTTTTTTCCCCCCATTTAGCCTGCTGGGCTGAATGACAAAAAGCCTTCTTGTATGCACTCAGTCTTAGCCTCTAGATTACCATCATTCCCATTCTGAGGTGCTCCACTGCCAGTGTGACTCTGCGTAGCTTTAAGGTGGTTCTAAAGTTAAAAAGTTTCTTTACATTAATGTATTCCCTGCATTTGTGCCCCCCCCCCCCCAAACACTTACCTGAGTCCTCTTGACCCAGCGATGTGTCCAGATGCATCTCATCTCTCCCCTCTTCTGGCTCACAGGCTTTGCAGATAGCAGGGGGAATAATTGGTCCCTGGCGTTGTCAGTCAAATCCTGTGAGGAGGGAGCAGGAGGTGGGGCCAAGCCGCACTGTGTGTCTATGGACACACACAGCTCAGCTCAGGAGTGCACCTGCCCATTTTCCCCAACAGCAGCTGGCTTGCTATGGGGGCGCTCACAGAAAAGGAGGAGCAGACAGGGCTGGAGGGGGGCCAAGGAGGGGAGGTTCTGGGCTGCTCTGTGCAATACCATTACACAGAGCAGGTAAATGATGTGTAACTTGCTTATGATTTTACTTTAAAAAAAATAGACACTTATGGCCACTTAAAAGTCACACTACAAACTGGTGAACAGCGGTGGCTGGTCAATAAAGGGGCGCTTGGGTGCCGCCTCCCTGCCGCTGACAAGAAAAAAAAAGTCAGCCCGACCCCCTACAGGAGGCACTGGTATATTGATTTTTCTGCTGACAGCAATTAGTGAGCCGATTGGCCAGTCATAAAAGACTATGTGTGTGCGCTGAACAGTCTGATTGGCTGCCCTGAGCCAGTGACTGACTGGCATTGGATGCTGTGGGCGGAGGCGGGACTGTGGCAGACGTGCAGCACTCAACCTGGTTTCAGTCCCGACTCCCACGCCCCAGACCATCCACTCCAGGCTCCAGCATGCTGTCTGCAAGGAAGCTCTGCACACTGCCAGCCTGCTCTCCGCAACCCGATCTCTGCACACTCCTGCCTGCCTATTAGATGGGGTAAGTGCGGGACTTGTCCCGATGTCACGTACCTGGTGGACGAGTCTGACTTATGCAGGAGTAACCTCTCTTGCGACCCTGATTCGTGAACCCCTGGTAGAGTAGACAGGAAGCTCAGGACTGAGGATGGCACGAGGGTTGAGATGGTCACCGGTGACAACTGAAGAGGTGTTTCCGGTCTCGTGCTGGTTGAACAGAGTGGTGGTACAGGCCGGGTCGGTGGCTAGCTGGCGGTGAAGTACAGAAGGGGCAGGCAGAAGAATGGTTGGGCACAGGCGGAGTTCGTTAACGGGCTGGCAGCAAAGGTACAAGGGAGCAGGCAGGAAAGTGGTCGTGGATAGCTGAGGTCAGTGCAGGTGGAGATCAGAGCAGGGTTGAGACAAGCCGGGTCACAGGAACAAGAATCAGATAAACAGGTTGCTCAGGAACACACACTAAACGCTGTAGATCAGACAGCACTTGCTGCAGGGTGTGTCTGGTTGAAATAGAGCTGTTTGGCGCCGTTTCCGGCGGGAACGCGCGAATAGCACTAAAGAGTCCACAGATGCAAGATTCCTCCTAACATTGCCCCCCCAAGGGGCAGCCTCCTGATGCCCAGCTGGGCCAGCTTAGCAGGACTACTGTCTTTGAAGGACTGAATAAGTTAATCTGCGTGGATGTTGGCTTCAGGCTCCCAGGAGCTTTCTTCAGGGCCATAACCCTTCCATTTCACGAGGTACTGAACCCCGCCTCCCGTTTTCCTGCAGTCCAGGATGGACTCAACTTCAAATTCTTCCTCCCCATCCACTAAAATTGGTCCAGGCGGGTCTAGGTTCCGTCCAGGGAAAGGATTTGGGGTCAAGGGTTTTAACAGGGACACATGGAAGACAGGGTGGACCCGCAAGGAGGACGGGAGTTCCAACTCATATGCCACTTGGTTGACTTTTTTCTTCACCTGAAAGGGCCCAATGAATCTGGGTCCCAATTTCCTTAATGGGCAGGCCAGCTTCAGGTTCTTTGTGGCGAGCCAGGCTTGCTCTCCGGGTTGTAAGTCCAACTCTCCCCGTCTCTCTTTGTCAAAAGTCTCCTTGTTATACTGCTGAGTCCGGGCCAGGGTTTCTTGTAAGAGCTTGTTATTTTCTTCCAGAAATTTGATAGTTTCCTGGGCTGCGGGTACTATGCTTTCTGGGTTGCCTGTGGGCATAAAGGTTGGGTGAAAGCCATAGTTGGCCATGAATGGGGATTGCTTGGTGGCAGAGTGCACCGTATTGTTAAAGGCGAATTCCACCAGCGGTAGTAGAGAGACCCAGTTGTCCTGTGAAAACGAAAACAGCGAGAAACAGCGCAGGTACTGTTCAAGTGTCTGATTGGTTCTCTCCGTCTGGCCATTAGTCTGTGGATAATAGGCTGAGGAGAGGGTGAGTTCGATGTCCATGGAGGCACACAGGGCTTTCCAAAACTTGGATGTGAATTGAACTCCGCGATCGGAGACAATATTCAAGGGAACTCCATGGAGCCTATTTTCCGGATGAAAATTTCAGCTGTTTCGGCCGCTGATGGTGTACCCTTCATGGGTAAGAAGTGGGCCATTTTAGTAAATCAGTCTATGACCACAAAGATTATTGTATACCCCTGGGATGGGGGCAGTTCCATGATAAAGTCCATGGAAATCATAGATCAGGCCCGTTCAGGTACAGGAAGTGGCCTTAGTAGCCATGCCTTGGCTTCAGTACTCTTGTATTGGGCGCAGGTGGGACAGGAGCTGACATACCTCCGACAGTCCTCCTCTGCTTGGGGCCACCAGAAGGAGCGTAGCAGAAGCTCAGCGGTCTTACGGGCTCCAAAATGACCTGCTAGCTTATGGTCATGACAGGATGCTAGAACAGATAGGCGCTGCCCCTCTGGTACGAAAAGCCTGTTCTTATGCCATAGCAGTCCATCTTTTGCTATCAGGTTAGAGTCTGTTGGTGTGGGAGTCTTGGCCAGAGACTGCCTAATATGGGACAATAGGTCCCCCTGTGTCAGTAGGAAGTTTCTGGGATGTAGCACCGTGTCCGGAATCATAGGATCCCCGGGTTTGCAGAACATCTGGGACAAGGCATCCGGTTTGGTGTTCTTCAACCCAGGCCTGTACATAACTTGGAAGAGGAAACGTGACAAGAATAGCGCTCATCGGGCCTGACAAGGTTTCAGCTTCCTGGCCGACCTGAGATACTCAAGGTTTTTGTGGTCTGTCAGGATCAGAATAGGGTGCCTGGCTCCTTCTAGCAAATAGCGCCACTCCTCCAGGGCCGCTTTGATGGCCAGTAGCTTGTGGTCACCGATGTCATAGTTCCTTTCTGGAGGGGGCAACTTCCTGGAGAAGGAGGACCGCTTTGACTCCTTGTCTCTGCGACAGGATGGCCCCAACAGCGACCTTGGAAGCGTCCACTTCTAAGACAAATGGCAAGGCCGGATCAGGGTGCCTCACAACAGGTGCAGACGTGAACAGGCTCTTCAGGGTTTCAAAGGCTTTTTGGGCTTCCTCAGACCACACGAATCGTGTGTGCAGCTTAGTTAGCTGGGTGATCGGGGCCATGATAGCCGAGAATCTCTTTATGAATTTTCTATAAAAATTGGCGAAGCCAATGAAACGGTGGACTCCTTTTTTGTCTGTGGGAGCAGACCATTCCAAAATAGCAGAGACCTTCTTGGGGGCCATAGTAATGCCGGTGACCGAAATGATGAGTCCTAGGAAGGAGATGTTGATTTGTTCAAACTCACATTTTTCAGCCTTGGCGTACAGGCCATGCTGCTGGAGGCGGCTCAGAACACAGGCCACATGTTTGCGATGCTCTTCCAACGTGGGGGAAAATATCAGAATGTCGTCTAAGTAGACGATCACAAAGAGATCCAGATAGTCTTTGAACACATCATTCACAAAATTCTGGAACGTAGCGGTGGCGTTGCAAAGTCCAAAAGGCATCACCAAATATTCAAAGTGCCCGAACCGGGTGCGGAAGGCGGTCTTCCATTCATCGCCCTCCCAGATTCAGACCAGGTTATAAGTCCCTCGGAGGTCCACTTTGGTGAACACTGTTGCCGTTCCAAGTCACTGGAAGAGCTCCGGGACCAGGGGCAGGGGATAGCGGTTCTTGACCGTTATCTTATTCATTTCCAGATAATCTATGCACGGCCTCAGGGTGTGATCCTTTTTTCAACAAATTAGATTCCCGCTCCTGCTGGGGACGTAGAGGGCCGAATGAAGCCCTTTTCCAGGTTTTCATCTATGTAGCCCTTAAGGGCCACTAGCTCCAGCTCGGTCAGGGGAAAGATCCTTCCAAAGTGAACCTCGGCTCCGGGAAGGAGCTCAATAGGACAGTCATATGGCATATGGGGTGGCAGTTGCTCAGCCCCCTTCTTGCTGAACACGTCTAGAAAGGCATGATAGACTGGAGGAACCGATGAGCAGGTTTCCGGGTCGGGGTCCCTATGCAGACTGAGCAGAGGGGAGTTAGGCACCTCAGTTCCCAGGAAGCAGTGCTGGCAGCAATAAGGTGACAAAAATTTGATCTCGCTGGTAGTCCAGTTGATGCTGGGACTGTGGGCCTGTAGCCAGGGTAATCCGAGGATAACCGGAAAATGCGGGGATGCAATGACGTCCAAGCGCAGGAGTTCCCGATGCCCATCAGGGGTAGAGGCAGGTATGGGTATAGTCTCATGTGTGATGACACCTGACTTAATAGACGTGCCGTCCACCAGGCGTACGACCATTCCGTGGGATTTGGGTCACAACGGGATCAGATGCTGGGCCACGAAAGTCTGATCCATGCAGGCACCAGAGTCGATGATTGCGGTCACTAGGATGGTCTTGTCGGGAAGCTGCAGGGAGAGCGGAAGGGAGAGGTGAGAGGAGGTATTTGGGGTGGCTGATGCGGTGCCACAGAAGACTGATGGACGCTGGCCACCCTTGGCAGGGCACGTCCGCACTATATGACCGGTTTCCCCGCAGTACAGACTTAGGCGGTAGCTGAGCCGGCGTCGCCTTTCTTCCACTGAAAGAGATGGCCGATGAAGACCCCGCTGCACGGATCCAGTCTGATCAGGTGTCACTGACTTCTTGGCCATGCGCTCTCTGAGGCGCCTGTCTATCCGGATAGACAGGTTGATTAGGGAGTCCAGGGTGCGGGGTACTCCCACACGGGCCAGTTCATCTTTTAGGGGATCAGAGAGGCCCAACCGGAACTGGTAACATCGCCGCCTCGTTCCAGGCGGTATCAGCACTCCAGCGCCTGAACTCCGTTACATAGTCCTCTGCCACACGGTGGCCTTGTTGGAGCACATGGAGGGCTGCCTCGGCAGTAGCAGTTTGATGAGGATCCTCATATAGTACGGCCATAGCCTGGAAGAACAGGGTCAGGCTGCTCACTTCTGGGGCCTTTTGTTCCAATAGGCGGTGTGTCCAGAACTGGGGGTCCACCGTAACAGGGAAATCACTAACCCCACTTTTGTAGTCTCTAGGGAAAAGGTGCGGGGTTGTAGTGCAAGGTAGAGTTCACAGGCATTGCGAAACGACCGAAACTTGGTGCGGTCGTCTGAAAACCGCTCTGGCCAGGGAACCTTAGGTTCCGACGGACACACCGCCATGGTACAGTCCATTGGTAGACTACTTCCCGGAGCCCGGGCTCCGGCGAACCCGAGCACCCGTTCCTCCAGTCGGGTATAGTCATCCTGCAGGGTCGTGATGGCCTGGGTCAGGCCAGCCAGATGCAAACAGAGATTGTCCATGGGCAAAGCCTCCTGCGTAGACTCAGGCATGGCTGTCTGATACTGTCATGTACCTGGTGGACGAATCTGACTTATGCAGGAGTAACCTCTCTTGTGACCCTCATTCGTGAACCCCTGGTAGAGTAGACAGGGGGCTCAGGAGTGAGGATGGCACGAGGGTTGAGATGGTCACCGGTGACAACCGAAGAGGTGCTTCCGGTCTTGTGCTGGTTGAACAGAGTGGTGGTACAGGCCGGGTCGATAGCTAGCTGGCAGTGAAGTACAGAAGGGGCAGGCAGAAGAATGGTCAGGCACAGGCAGAGTTCGTTAATGGGCTGGCAGCAAAGGTACAAGGGAGCAGGCAGGAGAGTGGTCATGGATAACCAAGGTCAGTGCAGGTGGAGATCAGAGCAGGGTTGAGACAAGCCGGGTCACAGGAACAAGAATCAGATAAACAGGTTGCTCAGGAACACACACGAAATGCTGTAGATCAGACAGCACTTTCTGCAGGGTGTGTCTGGTTGAAACAGAGCCGTTTGGCGCCGCCTCCGGCATGTGCGCGTGCATGGGCGCGCGCGAACGCACTGGAACGCGTGGATGGGACTCTGTGTACCTCTATCTAGGACTCTGTATACCCTATCTGGTGACTGTATACCCCTATCTAGGACTCTGTATACCCCTATCTGGGGCTCTGTATACCCCTATCTGGGGCTCTGTATACCCCTATCTGGGGCTCTGTATACTCCTATCTGGGACTCTGTATACCCCTATCTGGGACTCTGTATACCCTATCTGGGACTCTGTATACCCATATCTGGTGACTGTATACCCTATCTGGTGCTATGTATACTGCTATCTGGGGCTCTGTATACTGCTATATGGTGACTCTGTATACTGCTATATGGTGACTCTGTATACTGCTATCTAGGGCTCTGTATACTGCTATCTGGAACTCTGTATACTGCTATCTGGGGCTCTGTATACTGCTATATGGTGACTCTGTATATCCCTATCTGGTGACTCTGTATACTGCTATATGGTGACTCTATACTGCTTTCTGGGGCTCTGTATACTGCTATCTGGTGCTCTGTAAGTGTACACTGCTATATGGTGACTTTGTATACTGCTATCTGGGGCTCTGTATACTGCTATATCTATCTGGGGCTCTGTATACCCCTATCTGGTGAGACTCTATATACCACTATCCGGTGATGTTGTATACCCTATCTGGTGATGCTGGGCTGTATACTCCTGACACAAGGGATGGAAACTATAAGGGGCGTGGCTTATAAGTGGGAGTGGTCAAAAAGGAAGGGCGGGGTCTGCCACCCCCCCCCCCATCCTAGAATTTCACCAGCTGCCACTGCTGGTGAAATGGCAAAGACATACCCTTCATTTTACAGAAGACCTGTGCTTTGTTCATTCAGGTCACAGCAATGAGATCACTTTTGTAACCCATTGCCAGCATAACATGGTCCTTTTATTAGTTCTGTACAAATGATGGGAGTGAAGGGAATACTCAGTACTTCTGGGAACTTCCTCCTCTTCTTCTCATGTGACATTGCTGATGTTTGATAACTAGCTCTTCACTGTCATATGCAGTCCTCAGCTGTGTGTAAGCTCCAACTGGAGCTTGTGCAGGAAATCCTTTCCTAATTATATGCAGATAAATCAAAGGATAAAACAAGAATGATGTATATACAGCTGAACTAGCTGTCTTTGAAGTCAACTTTTTCCTTTGCCCTGCATGAGCAAATCACAAGTTAAGTTTAAATATACAGTCAGGTCCAAAAATATTGGGACATCAACACAATTCTAATCTTTTTGGCTCTATACACCGCCACAATGGATTTGAAATGAAAAAAACAAGACGTCCTTTAACTGCAAACTTTCATCTTTAATTTGAGGGCATTTACACCCAAATCAGGTGAACAGTGTAGGAATTACAACAGTTTGTATTTGTGCCTCCCACTTTTTAAGGGACCAAAAGTAATGGGACAGATTAACAATCATAAATCAAATTTCACTTTTTAATACTTGGTTACAAATCCTTTGCAGTCAATTACAGCCATGACGTCTGGAAGGCATAGACATTACCAGATGCTGGGTTTCATCCCTGGTGATGCTCTGCCAGGCCTCTACTGCAACTGTCTTCAGTTCCTGCTTGTTCTTGGGGCAATTTCCCTTCAGTTTTGTCTTCAGCAAGTGAAATGCATGCTCAATCGGATTCAGGTCAGGTGATTGACTTGGCCATTGCATAACATTCCACTTCCTTCCCTTAAAAAACTCTTTGGTTGCTTTCGCAGGATGCTTCGGGTCATTGTCCAACTGCACTGTGAAGCGCCGTCCAATGAGTTCTGAAGCATTTGGCTGAATATGAGCCGATAATATTGCCCCAAACACTTCAGAATTCATCCTGCTGCTTTTGTCAGCAGTCACCTCATCAATAAATACAAGAGAACCAGTTCCATTGGCAGTCATACATGCCCACGCCATGACACTACCACCACCATGCTTCACTGATGAGGTGGTATACTTTGGATCATGAGCAGTTCCTTTCCTTCTCCATACTCTTCTCTTCCCATCACTCTGCTACAAGTTGATCTTGGTCTCATCTGTCCATAGGATGTTCTTCCAGAACTGTGAAGGTTTTTTTAGATGTTTGGCAAACTGTAATCTGGCCTTCCTGTTTTTGAGGCTCACTGTTAGGGAAAAGGGGACTTCCTGGCCGTTTTGCGCGTACGCGCTGGTTCACATGCCCACGCGTGCTAATGGCGCCAATAGCGCCCATTTAAGCAGGACAGCACCAGGAGGCGGGTGCTGTCCGTTCTACAGTGTTACCGTGACCTGTGTCCCCGTGTCTGCTCTGAAGTGACTTCCTGCATCTGTGACCCCGGCTATCTGTGGACTTTGTTTGCTTTCTGCCTGCCCCGACCTCCGGCCTGTCTACGACTTCTCTCCTGCCTGATCCCGTGTACTTCTGCTGCCCGCACTTTGCCGACCCTGCCTGCACCCCGACCATCCATCTGTCTCATCCTTCTGTACCACTTTGCCAGCATGTTGCCGACCCGGACTGTACCACAACGCTTCTGCCAAGCACGAGCTCCAGCGGACCTTCACCCACCACCAGTGACCAAGTCCAGCCCTCGTGCTCCCCTGTGCTCCCAAGCTCCCTGTCTCCACTATCAGGGGTTCGCGAACCAGGGCCGTAAGAGAGGTTGTCCCCTGCATAAGTCAGACTCGGCCACCAGGTACGTGACAGTAACGGACAGCCATGTCCGAGTCTGCGCAGGGGACCTCTCCCATGGAAGAGTTATGTGGACATCTGGCTGGGCTTACACAAGCCGTTAAGGGTCTACAAGAGGGATATACCCGCCTGATGAAAGAGGTCCATGAGCTCTCTGTGTTCCCAGCAGCCAGCCCTGGCCAGCCTGACTCATGCCCCATTGTGACCCTACCCACTGAGCCTAAGGTGCCTATGCCCGAGCGGTTTTCAGGAGACCGCAGGAAGTTTCAGGCATTTCGCAGTTCCTGCAAACTATATTTTGACCTCCAGCCCCGGACTTTTTCCTTAGAGGCCACTAAAGTGGGGTTAGTGATCTCGCTCCTACTGGGAGAACCCCAGGCATGGGCCCACCGCCTTCTGGAGCAAGGGGCCCCAGAGACTACTAGCCAAGAGCATTTCTTCTTACCGATGGCCAAGCTCTATGAGGACCCCCATCTGGCCGCTATGGCTGAAGCAGCCCTCCATGCTCTGCAACAGGGCCGCCGGCCGAAGATTATGTGTCTGTGTTCCGGCGCTGGAGCGCAGACACTGCCTGGAACAATGCGGCCCTCCACCATCAATTCCGGCTGGGTCTCTCAGAGCCGATCAAAGATGAGCTGGCTCGCGTTGGGGAACCACAATCCCTCAATGCCCTGATCGATCTGGCCGTCCAGATAGATCGCCACCTGCGGTATCGCAGAGCTGAGAGATCCACAGGGCCCACACCTTTTACCTGGAGAATGTCCACAGACCTCGGCATCAACCCAGGTGCCACCTCCTTCTCCGTTCCACCAGACCCACTGGAGCCTGCACAAATTGAGCATCCCCATCCACCGCTGATGCCAGGGGAATGCCAGCATCGTATATCGCAGAATCTGTGCCTGTACTGCGGGGGTCCCGGGCACCTGGTTCGGAACTGCCCTGCCAAAGCTGGTAAGGGTGCACCCCTGCCTTCGGAAAGACTGATGTATCTGCCTGATGATAAAGTTCATGTCCTGCTCCCCATTTCCCTACGCCTCCCGGGTGGGGTTATCCAAGTACAAGCTATCCTGGACTCAGGAGCATGTAGCTGCTTTGTTGATGCCACCTTTGCAGCTCAACCCCGGATCCCCCTTTGATCTAAAGATCACCCCATGCTAGTCCGGCTTGCTGACGGATCAGCCATCAAATCTGGCAACATCACCCTGGAGACTATCCCTATGCTGGCCACCACTGAAGGGGGTCACCAGGAATTTCTTCGATTGGACGCCATCGCATCTCCACTCTGTCCGGTCATCTTGGGCCTTCTCTGGCTCCGGACTCACAACCCTACCATTAATTGGGCAACTGGTGAGGTCCGCTTTGGCTCCCCCTACTGTGTACACCACTGCCTGTCACAACCCCCGTAAGTTTCCTTATCTGTGCTCGTTCCAAAGAGTGACAGTGACCAGGAAAGTCACCTGCTCGTTCCAGCACCCTACCATAACTTCCTGGACGTGTTTAGCAAGAAGGGGGCTGATGTCCTCCCACCACACAGATCTTATGATTGCCCAATTGATCTCTTACCCGGGACTGAAGTTCCCTTCAGGCGAATCTTCCCCCTGTCCGAAGTAGAGCTGGTTGCCCTCAAGGGATACTTGGATGAGAACTTGGCCATGGGTTCATCAGACCTTCCACTTCACCCGCAGGAGTGGGAATCTTCTTCGTTGAGAAGAAGGGCCACTCCCTAAGGCCCTGTATAGATTACAGGGCCCTTAATCAGATCACAGGATCACAAGAACCGGTATCCTCTGCCCTTGGTCCCAGAACTCTTTCAGAGACTTGGAACAGTGACAGTTTTCACCAAATTAGACCTCCGTGGGGCTTACAACCTAATCCGCAGCCGGGAAGGGGATGAGTGGAAAACGGCATTTCGCACGCGGTTCGGTCACTTTGAATACATTGTGATGCCATTCGGACTATGTAATGGCCCTGCTACGTTCCAGCACTTGGTGAACGATATCTTTCAAGACTTTCTGCACCAATTTGTAGTTGTCTATTTAGACGACATCTTAGTTTTCTCCCCCTCTCTGGAAGAACACCGACAGCATGTAAAGATTGTACTCGCCCGCCTTAGACAACATGGCCTGTATGCCAAGGCGGAAAAGTGCGCCTTTGAGTGCACCAACATTTCCTTTCTGGGTTTCTACATCACCACCTCCACATCTCCATGGACCCACAGAAAGTGGCAGCTATTCTGGACTGGCCAGCCCCAAGCGACAGGAAAGGAGTCCAGCGCTTTGTGGGCTTTGCGAACTTCTACTGCAAGTTCATTAAGGGCTTCTCTGCGGTTATTTCTCCCATAACCCAGCTTACTAAGCAGGATGTACGCTTCCGATGGACTCCTGAAGCCCAAGAAGCCTTTTCCAGACTCAAAAAGTTGTTCACCTCGGCTCCCGTCCTGAAGCATCCGGATCCTTCTCTGCCTTATATCCTTGAAGTAGATGCTTCAGTAACAGCAGTAGGAGCAGTCCTCTCACAGAGGCAAGGTCCAAAAGCCTCACTCCACCCCATCGCTTTCTTCTCCAGGAAAATTTCATCTCCTGAAAGAAACTACAATGCGGGTGACAGGGAACTGCTGGCAATAAAGGCGGTACCTTTTGGAAGGAGCCTCGCACCCTATCCTAGTATTCACGGATCACAAGAACCTTAAGTACCTCTGGACTGCTAAGGGATTGAAACCCCATCAGGCACGATGGGCACTCTTCTTCTCAAAGTTCCAGCTACATATAACCTATCGACCGGGGGGTAAAAATGTTAAGCCAGACGCTTTATCCCATATGTTCCATGTCCCTGCAGACCATTCCCCGCCAGATACAATTTTGCCGGCCCACAGTTTCCTACTCACACAGGAAGACTTCCTTACACGGCTCAGGCGAGCCCTTGCCGATCTAACCAGGTCACAAATTTCTGGACTTATGTCAAAAGACGGGCTGTGGTGGTACAGGGACCGGCTCTACATCCCACAGGAGCTACGTCCAACCTTTCCTAACCACTGCCATGATCTCAAGCTGGCTGGGCACTTTGGGGGACGCAAGACGGCAGAACAACATAGTCAGACAACAAGGTTAATGTAAAAAAAAAAATAAATAAATAAAAAGGGGCAGACTCGATGGACTACTCAGTCTTTTTCTGCCGTCACTTTTCTATGTTTCTACTGTTATCCCGCTCATTCTGGTGGCCCCGTCTAGCAGAGGACTGTAAAAATTATGTGGCGGCCTGTCCAGTCTGTGCCACGAACAAGACGGAAAAGTCTAAAGCGTGGGGGCTGCTCAATCCACTACCCATTCCTGAACGGCCTTGGTCTCAAATCTCAATGGACCTTATAGTCGAGCTACCACCTTCTGCTGAATTCAACACCATTTTTGTAGTGGTAGACCGTCTCACAAAGATGGCCCACTTCATACCTATGAAGGGCACCCCCACAGCCGCTGAAACTGCGGAAGCCTTCATCAAAGAAGCGGTGCAACTACATTGCATCCCTGGCAACATTGTGTCGGATACAGGGGTGCAATTTATGTCCCGCTTTTGGAAGGCCCTATGCTCCCCTCTAGGTATCGACCTAGCTTTCTCCTCAGCCTACCATCTGCAGTCTAACAGGCAAACGGAGAGGACCAATCAGACTCTCGAGCAGCATCTCCGTTGCTATTCCTCTTGTGCTCAGGATGACTGGATCTCCCTACTGGCGACTGCCGAATTTGCTTACAATAACTCTGTTCATTCAGCTACAAAGCAATCTCCATTTTGGGCAAACCTTGGGTACCATCCCATCTTTATGCCCGATTTACCTACAGACAATGCCGTACCCGCGGCTCTGGAAGTCACATAATTCCTGGAAAGGAATAACAAACTTCTTCAGGAAACTATCGCCCAGACTCAAGAGTCCAGCAAAAAGAATTTCAACAAAGGAAGGCGGGGAGAACTTATACATCAAACGGGTCAACGGGTCTGGCTGTCCACAAAGAACCTGAGGCTCTCCTGCCCTTCTAAAAAGATGGGGCCAAAATTCATGGGACCCTTCCCAATTAAGAGGAGAATTAATCAAGTGGCTTATGAGCTGGAGCTACCTCCGTCACTCCGCATCTATCCAATCTTTCACGTGAGCTTACTCAAACCTGTGGCCAAGGACCTTTTCCCTGGGCGCAACACAGCCCCACCAGAACCAGTCTTGGTGGACGGAGAGGAGGAATTTGAGGTCGAGGCCATCCTCGACTGTAGGAAAAGAGGTGGGAACATTCAGTTTTTGGTGAAATGGAGAGGCAATGGACCAGAGGAGAGCTCCTGGGAGCCTGAAGAGAATGTACATGCCAAAGAACTGGTCAGAGCCTTCTGGAGAAGACACCGACCAATAGAGAGCCCGTTTGGGCATCCAGAGGCTGCCCCTTGGGGGGGGCAATATTAGGGAAAAGGGGACTTCCTGGACGTTTTGCGTATCCGCGTGCAGGTGCTGTCCGTGCTACAGCGTTACTGTGACCCGTGTCCCCGTGTCTGCTCTGAAGTGACTTCCTGCATCTGTGACCCCGGCTATCTTTGGACTTTGTTTGCTTTCTGCCTGCCCGACCTCCGGCCTGTCTACGACTTCTCTCCTGCCTGATCCCGTGTACTTCTGCTGCCCGCACGTTGCCGACCCTGCCTGCACCCCGACCATCCACCTGTCTCATCCTTCTGTACCACTTTGCCAGCACGTTGCCGACCCGGACTGTACCACTACGCTTCTGCCAGGCACGAGCTCCAGCGGACCTTCACCCACCACCAGTGACCAAGTCCAGCCCTCGTGCTCCCCTGTGCTCCCAAGCTCCCTGTCTCCACCATCAGGGGTTTCGCGAACCAAGGCCGTAAGAGAGGTTGTCCCCTGCATAAGTCAGACTCGACCACCAGGTACGTGACACTCACCAATGGTTTACATCTTGTGGTGAACCCTCTGT
This sequence comes from Glandirana rugosa, assembly GCA_018402905.1. NCBI lineage: Eukaryota > Metazoa > Chordata > Amphibia > Anura > Ranidae > Glandirana > Glandirana rugosa. Next base: position 757,194 of record BLSH010082672.1, read on the forward strand.
ATTCACTCTGGTGAAGTCTTCTCTTGATTGTTGACTTTGACACACATACACCTACCTCCTGAAGTGTGTTCTTGATCTGGCCAACTGTTGTGAAGGGTGTTTTCTTGACCTGGAAAAGAATTCTTCGGTCATCCACCACAGTTGTTTTCCACGGTCTTCCGGGTCTTTTGGTGTTTCTGAGCTCACTGGTGCGTTTTTTCTTTTTAAGGATGTTCCAAACAGTTGATTTGGCCACACTTAATGTTTTTGCTATCTCTCTAATGGGTTTGTTTTGTTTTTTCAGCCTAATGATGGCTTGCTTCACTGATAGTGACAGCTCTTTGGATCTCATGTTGAGAGTTGACAGCAACAGATTCCAAATGCAAATAGCACACTTGAAATGAACTCTGGACCTTTTATCTGCTCCTTGTAAATAGGATAACAAGGGAATAACACACACCTGGTCATGGAACAGCTGAGCAGCCAATTGTCCCATTACATTTGGTCCCTTAAAAAGTGGGAGGCACATATACAAATTGTTGTAATTCCTACACCGTTCACCTGATTTGGGTGTAAATACCCTCAAATTAAAGCTGAAAGTGTTCAGTTAAAGCACATCTTGTTTGTTTCATTTCAAATCCATTGTGGTGGTGTATAGAGCCAAAAACATTAGAATTGCATTGATGTCCCAATATTTATGGACCTGACTGTATAAGGCAGCAGAGGAAAAGCATATTGTTATTGCAGATAAACTGGGGATCAATTACCAACACCGGGGGTTATTGATCCATAGATTATCCAATTGCTTTAGAGGGGGAGATCAGCAGGGCCAGATTAAGAGCATCATGGGCCTGGTGCTGAGGATTTTTGTGGGCCTTTCATGCTCCCAACATTGTGGGAACAGTTTGGGGATGGACTCCTCCTGTTCCAACATGACTGTGCACCAGTGCACAAAGCAAGGTTCATAAAGACATGGATGAACAAGTTTGGGGTGGAGGAACTTAACTGGCCTGCACAGTCCTGACTTCAACCCAATAGAACACTGGCTGAATTAGAGCGGAGACTGCGAGCCAGGCCTTCTCGTCCACATCAGTGTCTGACCTCACAAATGTGCTTCTGGAAGAATGGTCAAACATTCCCATAGACACACTTCTAAACCTTGTGGACAGCCTTCCCAGAAGAGTTGAAGCTGTTATAGCTGCAAAGGATAGGGCAACTCAATATTGCACCCTTCGGACTAAGACTGGGATGCCATTAAAATTCACGTAAATGTAAAGGCAGTTGTCCCAATACTTTTGCCTAGCTAGTGTACCTGCCAAGATTTGCAACCCTCCTACACATAAATACTACATTTAGACATAATTTAAATAAGGCCCTGAGTCAGGAGTTATATTTAGCAACATATAGAGAACAAACAACATCTCCACATGAAGTGACATGTTTGGGATTCAAACTCAGGACCTGAGCAATGGTAGGCAGAATTTCTACCTTGTGAGCCACAGGGCTGCTGCATGTGGAGTTGACCTACACATAAATACACAGATACTGCATTTCTTGGAATATATATGAATTACATTAGTCAGGAGTTTCTCTTCTTGATTTATTCTGTGATATTTGGTGTGTCTTGCTGTGTAAGTGTAGAATAGTAATGCTATCCTCAGATTTTTGGGAATGACATTTTTATTTCTGATGGTACACATATCACATTTTTTGGGCTCAAATTAGGATCATTTGGAAAGAATAAAAAGGGACTAATTTTAAATTTCCATAAGCAAAGTTATTGTTTGTGGTTTAACAACATATATTTAGCAACATAGAGAGAACAAACAACATCTCTGCATGAAGTGACATGTTTGGGATTCAAACTCAGTACATCAGCAATGGTAAGCAGAATTGCTACCTTTTGAGCCACAGGACTGCTGCATGTCAAGTCATCCTACACATAAATACACAGATACTACATCTAGGAATTTATAGGAATTACATTAGTCAGGAGTTATTCTTGATTTATTCTGTGATATTTGGTGGTTCTTGCTGTGTGAGTGCAGAATAGTAATGTTATCCTCTGATTTTTGGAAATTACATTTTTATTTCTGAAGTTGGTACACATATCACACTTTTTGGACTCAAATTAGAGTGGCTGTCAACTCTCGACAACCACTTTAACCAACAGGTAAGCCTATAATAAGGCTTACCTGTAGGTTCCCTGCATATCTACAGTGCACTTGCATGTGCCGACGTCATCGGCACATGCCAGTGAAGAAATTACCTCCTTGCCGTTTCTCCACTGAGATCATGCTGCGATTGGCGGCTCCCGTGCGCATGCGGCCCCAGAAGATAAAGAGGCGAAGATGGCAGTCTGTAGCGGGGACATTGCGGGCTTCCAATGCAGGTAAGTGACACATAATAGCATACTAGCCTATTATGCTTTTAAATTGCAGGGTATCAAAGAGGGTTTACTTCCTCTTTAAGATCATTTGGAAAGAATAAAAAAATAACAATATGGGACTAATTTAAACATTCCATAAGCAATGGTTTGTAAAGACACTTGTAAGATGATTTTAGAACACTAATATGGCTCTATGCGGCTGAAACAGGCTTTTCCCACACACTTGCAAGATGATTTTAGAACAGTAATATGGCTCTATGCCCCTGCAATAGGCTTTTCCCACACACTTTGGAGATGATTTTAGAACAATAATCTTTCCCTTAAAGCAACAGCTGGAGGCTTTCCCTGTACAACTTGGAGATGATTTTAGAATCTAAAATCATCTCCTAGTTCTATAGGGAGAGGTTCCTACTGTTGCCTAAAGGGACAGATTATTGTTTCTTGCACAAAATTAAAAAGTGCAATTACATTGCTGGTTTAAAAAAAAAAAAAATTCCAAAAATAAAAAAAACAGTGTTGGCTACCTCCTCCTCCACCGCCACTTTCATCGCTTCCTGAACCTCCAACTCCACATCCACCTCCATTTTCTATTTTTTTATGTGATTTTAGCTTAAAAATTATTTTAAGTTATTTCCCTATCCCCATTTCTTTGTAGGGCACTTGTCCGACCCTTACCCCCATTTTCCTTCCTTTTGCAGCCCTCTAGCACTTGCCAGGACATTGTTACAGCCATGTTTGTGCCTAAAAGTTCGGGTCCCCATTGATTTCAATGGGGTTCGGGGTCCGGGTCAAAGTTCGGGTGAAGTCCGGACCCGAACCCGGACTTTGTCCCGAAGTTCAGCCGAACCTGCCGAACCCGGACTTCCAGAGGTTCGGTCAACTCTACTCATTAGATGTACAATCATGTTGAGTTACCCTGAGGAAGCAGAACTTTTTGTGAAACATTGGAAATACTCCATGAGTCAGCAACCAATCTGTCCAAGTACAATGTTGGATATTATGCGGTCTTAACGCTTGACATACATCTATATATTTTTAGATGGCTATTTATGAATTTTGTACTAAATAAAATGGTTACTTTTTATGAAAGTTTTGTATTTGTGTGCTCACTTTAAGAAAAATCCCTTGATTAGATGAGGTTTGTCCTCTTGATCTTTGTTTTAATTTTGTCTATTGTATATGGGATCTGGATTCAATTAGTTGTCTCCAGCACTGGTCATTCTAACCATATGCATTTATCTAACATGGCATAACAATGTATTTTTATACTTACAGGTTCGTCTTCAACAACAGAGCACTTTGTAGATAAACATTATGAACAACTGGTCCAAAAAGTGGCCAATGTGAAAGAAGTTCTAGATAAACTCAAAAATCTCCTGACCGATGAACAATGCGATATTGTGAGATGTGAGAAAATATCCCAGGACCAAATGAGAGAGCTCTTCAGGATTGTCAGAGGTTGGGGAGATCATGGCAAGAACAAGCTACTTGATGTTCTAGAGAAGACCAACAAGGAACTGATCAACAGGCTAAGAAGACAATGAATTTGTGATTTTAGGATTGTGGGTGGAACCATACAGGTCATTTTATTTTAAAATCTGGGCCAACTCTGCCTCCAGATCAGCTGCTTTATAGCAAGGATCCCGTCTGATATCATAGAGCCATTTCTTCCAACCTACAGAAAGATGTTCAGGTTTAAAGGAACTTCCCTCCATGGGCATCCGCAGGTAGGGGCAAGGGGGGGCAATTGCCCCCCCCCTGGAATCAGGGATCAGATCAGGGGTTCCCCACTAGGTCCTTATCCTCTTGAGCCATGTATGCAGTTTCTGACAGTCTCTTGGGCCATGTATGCAGTCTCTGACCGTTTCCTGTACCATGTCCGCAGTCCCTGACTGTCTCCTGTTCCATGTCTGCAGTCTCTGACCATCTCCTGTAGTATGTCCGCAGTCTCAGACCGTATCCTGTACTATGTCCGCAGTCTCTGACCGTCTCCTGTACCATGTCTGCAGTCTCTGACTGTCTCATGTACCATGTCTGCAGTTTCTGATCGTCTCCTGTATCACGTCTGCAGTCTCTGACCATCTCCTGGATCATGTCTGCAGTCCCTGACCATCTCCTGTATCATGTCTGCAGTCTCTGACCATCTCCTGGATCATGTCTGCAGTCTCTGACCATCTCCTGTACTACGTCTGCAGTCTCTGACCGTGATAATGTAATTATGACATTGTCAAAAAGGGGCAGAGAATGGATGACCTTGAAATTATGCCCCTCCCTGGAAAAAGTTCTGCGGACGCCCATGGTTCCCTCACTATACCACTACGCAGCACAGTGAGTTCTTCTTAAAAAAGTGCAGGTGCGCTATTGATCCAATGGCAAAAAAAAAAAAATTCTCAACATTCAACCAGATATCCTAACATGAGGAATAAACGCTTTCATTTTTGGATATTCACCACTTCAATACGGGACACTTTCACCCCATCCCTGCCCAGGCCAAATTTCAGCTTTCAGTGCTCTCACACTTTTTTTTTTTTTTTTTTTTATTCTTTTTATTGATTTTCACTTTAGTTACAAAACAGAGCCTATTGGGCATACCCAGGCTCGGGTTAACACATCACAACAATCAACCTCAACCTCTATACTAACAACACTCATCGCTCCAGTAGGCACTTGAATTGTCAGAAAGTATAGGCAGCAGCCATCCACAGGGCACTTCGGTCATCGTTCGGGAGAGAGACCCCTTTACTTAGTTTAAGGGGTGGGCATTGGTTTGTCATGCTCTTACACGTATCTTTACCCCTACTTTGCCCTGGACTAGTTGGAGGATTCGGGATCAGAATTGGTAGACAGGTCCTCCACCCAAATGTCCCAAACTTTATGAAATTTTTTTGGGCATCCTCTCGCCAAGTAGGTAGCCTTGTATAGCGGCAGGTTGACATTAATTCATTTTTTCCAGGATGCCAGGGTTGGAGCTGACGGGGATTTCCAGTGTAGGAGGATGTCTTTCCTGGCATAGAACTCAGTGCTCTCACACTTTGAATGACAATTGCGTGGTCATGTGACACTGTACCCATATGACATATTTATCATTTTGTTCACACAAATAGAGATTTCTTTTGTTGCTATTTAGTCACCACTGTTTTTTTATTTTTTGCTAAATAAATGAAAAAAAAGAAAAGAAGACTGAATTTTTTTTAAAAAAAACCCGCATTTTTCTTTGTCTCTGTTATAAAATTTTGCAAAAAAATAATTTTTCTTCATAAATTTAGGCCAAAATATATTCTGCCCCATTTCTTCTGTGAAAGATCACCAAAATCAGTGTATATTATTTAGTCTGTAGGAAAGTTATAGAGTCCATAGAGTCCGGGATATACAGTATATCTGACAATCTATCAATCCTGATGTACTGTCGGCTGATCTCATTTCTTGAGGCCCAAAAATGCCAGGACAGTACAAATACCCCGCCAAATCACCCCTTTTGGGAAAGAAGACAGTCCTAGGTATTTAGTAAGAGGCATGGCAAGTTTTTTGAAGTTGTAATTGTTTGTCATAATTTTTGGGGAAATTAACCACTTGCCGACCGTCAATCGACAATTGACGGCGGCAAAGTGGCGCTGTAAGGCAAATCCCGGGCGCTCACTGTGTCCGGGGAGGGCCAGGGAGTGGGTGCGGCGGCTTCGATTGCCGCCGGCCACCCGCGATGCCCCCCCCCGAAGTGAAGGAGCGGAGGTCTGTGTATGTAAACACGGACCTCCGCTCTGTGAAGGGGGAAGGGCTGTGATCACAGCCTTCCTGTACGTGAAGGCTGTGACCACTTCCCTTCCCCAGCCAGGGCAGTCCCCCTACAGTTAGAACACGCCCAGGGAACACAGTTAACCCTTAGAGCGCCCCCTGCAGGTTAACCCCTTCACTGCCAATGGCATTTACACAGTAATCAGTGCATTTTTATAGCACTGATCGCTGTATAAATGCCAATGGTCCCAAAAAAGTGTCATAATGTTCCAACATGTCCGCTGAAATATGGCAGTACCGCTAAAAATCGCAGATCGCCGCCATTATTAGTAAAAAATAAAAAAAAAATAAAAACCCCAAAAATGAATTCTCATCATCCGTAAACGCGACCACTTTTGCGCAAACCAATCAATAAACGCCGATTGCGATTTTTTTTTTATCGCAAATATGATGAAGAATATAAATCGGCCAAAAACGGTGAAAAAAAATGTTTTTTTATATTTTTTTTTTGGATTTGTATTTTAGCAAAAAGTAAGAAATTTGGTTTTTTTTTTGCAAAATTGTCGCTCTTCTTTTGTTTATAGCGGCGATCAGAAATGACGCAGCGGTGATCAAATACCACCAAAAGAAAGCTCTGTTTGTGGGAGAAAAAGGACGCAAATTTAGTTTGGGTACAACATCGCACGACCGCGCAATTGTCAGTTAAAGCGACGCAGCGCCGAATCGCAAAAAGGGCTCCGGTCCTAAAGCTGGAAATCCTTCCGGTCCTTAAGTGGTTAAGAAATTAAAAAAAAGGTCACCATTTTTTTTTTTTACACACAGTCACCAGTGCAGTATGATGTCATCATATAAGGAGTGTGGTGGTGATCAGGGATACTGACTGGTCACAGTACGAAAAAAATAAATGATAATTTATTTGTTTTTTTTATTACATTTTTCTTCTTTTTTTTTTTTAAACACTGACCAAAGCTAAATAATGTTACCATAGTAACATTGCTCCGCTCTGGGGAAGTGGTTAGGGGTTTTTTTTAACACATTTTCTTTGCTTATAGCAGTGAATTAAATTGCAAGCAAGCATTTTACTGAATGAAACCGAATCATTCAGTATGTTTTGTTGTGATTAGCTGTGATTGGTTAACGCTAATCACATGGTACAGATGGGCTCTGATTGGCCCTGTATGTACCATGTGATCAAATTGACCAATTACAGCTAGCAACACAATTGAAATGAAAGGAAGCCATCCATTGTGTACAACCAACTGTCAATTGGCACGCTGTGATTGGTCACGGCAGTCACATGGTACCGGGAGCAAGCCGGCACTCTGATCAGTCATCAGCCGGCGACAGATCACGCTGCTGCACGGCCCCGCGATCAGCGCTTCCTGACATGACGTCCAGTCAGGATGGGAACGCCACCGGCCAGCCGACAATCTGCTATTGGTCGGGCAGGTACTGGTTAAAGTAGTTGTATAGCTTCCCTTTTTTTCATTAAAATAACAAACAAGTTATACCTACCTGCTCTGTGTAATGGTTTAGCACAGAGCAGCCCAGATCCTCCTCTTCTTGGGTCCCCCGCCAGCGCTCCTGGCTCCTCCCCCACAGCCGAGTGCCCCCATAGGGTCAGTCACTGATACAAGATTTCCTCTCTTTTCCTGTGCTGGTGAAAACGTAGAAACGTGGGATTTTCTCTGTATTTACGTTTATGTGATAATGGTCCCCAGGACACATAGAACAGGTATACATTTTGCTATTTTGAAAAATATCTCTACCATGCCTTTTTATTGATGTATGTTTGTTATATTCTTGGTTGCATCCAAAAGGAAGGTTTGATCCCGAAGAAGGAAGCGCTCCTGCAAAATACGTTGATGCATTATGCCATTTTGGGAACTTGATTCATGCACCAAGTTATCAAAATCTATATGGCAGTCTGACTACTGTGTGAATTTTATTACGTTTTGACGATGCCATAAAGATTTGTAAGATGCTTTTATGAAATTTGCAGTGTGTATCCTCCCTGTGGCTTAAAGGACTTAAAGTGGTTATAAAAGCAGGAGGTGCATTCTATGCATTAGGAGAGAAAACCTTCTGTGTGCAGCAGCCTCCCTCAGCCCCCCTAATACTTACCTGAGCCCCATATCAATCCAGCGATGTGCACGGAATCCTCGGCTGTCCGGGACTCTCCCTCCTCATTGGCTGAGACAGCAGCGGGCGCCATTGGCTCCAACTGCTGTCAATCAAAATCAGTGAGCCAATGAGGAGAGAGAGGGGGCAGAGCCCAGCCGAGGCTCCATGTCTGAATGGACACACAGAGCAGCGGCTCGGCTCAGGTGCCCCCATAGCAAGCTGCTATGTCCACACTTCCACACGAAATGCATTGAGGCCGCACCCGCTTCCGTTTGACGTCACTTCCCGTCCGATTGGTTCCATGCCTTGGAACGCACGCCGAGCAACCTAGAGCCTTTACCTTAGAGCTGTTCATGCTGGTGCTGGCATTCGGCACCTCTAAATGTGAGTTTGCACTTTGTTTTTACTTACTATTTCCTATCTTAATAAACAAATTGCGCAATGAAATTCTTGATCTGTCTTCCCTTTGAGCATGGCCTTGGAATGCATCTGAAATTACATAGGGGGACCCTGAGCTGCCAATGTTTTACAATAGTTGGAGGTATCTCAATACAAGAAGGATTACCCAATCTGTCCCACAAGGAGGAGTTATAACTTACCAAAAGGCATAATTCATTTATATTTCTGGTGAGTGTGCATTGCTTTACGAGTGGTGGTGGAGCACTGGTTTGGTTGAAGAAGGAATTTGTGGAATTACTTTGAATCACTCTGTCTTCACACATGGTGGATGGACTTAGTTTCCTCTTTTTTTTTGTTGGGGGGGGGCTATTATCCTGGAAATCGTTCTAGGGTCCAACTTTATGGACTTTGTTTGAATAGGAGTTTCATGATTTATGTTTATACACGCTTTTTCAATTGAGATTTATGAAATTTGGTTATGAATGAGTGAGTGCCACGTCCTTTGATATTTCTTTTACAGGTGGGTAAAAGGGATCTCTCCATTGTGTATGGGTTGTAGGAAGCACACTGGAAGGTGTCGTGGTGTCTTAGGCCTCATACACACGGGCGTATCTAAAAAAATAAACAAAACGTCGGGCCCGACGTCAAGGAAAAAAAGTTGACGTTTTTCCGGGTTATGCATTGGCGTTTTTGAGCGTTAGTGAGCGTCGGCGTCAATAGGCGTTTTTTTAAAAAAATCATCCCTCTGCTATTTTTCAACCTAAAAACGTTGGCGTCAAAAAACGCCGGAAAACGCCGGTACAATATTAGGTGGTGTTTGTTGGCGTCGGCGTCAAAAAACTTCAAAACGTTACAGCCTCAGAACGCGATGGCCATGGGTTCTACTTTCTGCTCACTAACGCCGACGCCATCTACAGCTCAAAAACGCCGACGTTTTTATGGGGCCATTGACTAACATGGAGAGCTGCAAAAAACGCCAGAAAACGCCGGCGTCAAAAAACGTCTGTGTGTATGAGGCCTTACTCTGAGCACCCACGGTACAAGCGGCTATGAAAGCGGTTACATCAGCATGGAGACCAGGCCACCAGAATTGTTGAGAAATAGCTCAAATTAGTTAATTCTTCACTGGGTGGCCAGCTGCCTAGGGAGAATGGTAAGTCTGGAGCAAAGCAGTGCGGAGATTCTCAGCAGCGGTGACCAGGTTTCTCGGGAGGAGAATGGATCTGAGCAGCAAGAATTGTGTCACCCAAAGGTGAAGTGATACCTATGTACAGTAGCCAGAATACAATTGGGAGGTATCACAGGAGCGGGAACCGTAGTGACAATGCGTCAGCCCTTACATTCTTAGTACCAGGTAAAATTGAAGCTTGACAGAAAAAGAGCCCATCGTGCCCTTCTGGGAGAGCGGTTTGCCTCAGACAAGAATGTGAGATTCTTTTGGTCAGTCAAAATGAGGACCGGCGCAGTGGTAGCTTCAAGGAGATGCCTCCATTCTTTAAGAGCTAAAATGATAGCTAACAATTCTCTGCCCCCAATCTCGTAATTGCATTCTGTAGGAGAACATTTCTTAGAAAAGTAACCACAAGGATGCATAGCGTTCTCAGAGGTAGGACGTTGAGACAGAAGAGCACCTACTCCAGTCTCAGATGCATCAACCTCAAGAAGGAAGGGTAACGTAGGATCAGGATGTGCCAGCATGGGAGCTGAAACAAAGGCAGCCTTGAGAGACTCAAAGGCTTTAATAGAATCTGGAGACCAATTCTGTGGGGTCATTTCAGTCAGGGTCTTAACCAGAGAAGAGAAGTTTTGAATAAATTTCTGATAATAATTTTAAAGCCAAGAAAATGTTGTAGCGGACATAGACCTACGGGTCGAGGCCACTGTAGAACTGCAGATAGTTTCTCTGGGTCCATTGAAAAACCAGAAGTAGAATTGTCATAACCCAAAAATTTTACCTGTTCACGATGGAACTCACACTTTTCCAACGTACAATGCAGGTTATTATCGCTCAGCCTCTGTTGCACAGGGGAGACTTAGAATTTAGATAATATGGGAATATTGTCGAGATAAACCACAACACATTGCTGCAACATATCTCGAAGGACAACGTTGATGAATTCCTGAAGAGGTGCAGGAGCGTTGCAAAGACCAAACAGCATTATGAAGCATTCGTACTGTCCCACCCTGGTATTAAACGCAGTTTTCCATTCGTTGCCCTCCTTGATCCTCACAAGATTATTTGCCGCTCTCAGATCGAGCTTCGTAAAAACCCTAGCTCCCTTGGAAGCATTCAAATAATTCTGTAATAAATGGAATTGGGTAGGCGTTCTTAATCATGATGCGATTGAGACCCCTATAATTGATACAAGGTTTCAGTTTGCCACTCTTTATCACAAAGAAGTCAGCACCAGCAGGAGGCGAGGATTTGCAGATGAACCCTCGAGAAAATGCATCAACAACATAGTCCTCCATGGCTTTTTCCTCCAAGACAGACAAAGGGTAAACCCGAGGGGACATGGCACCAGGTTGAAGGTCAATTGCGCAATCATACGACTGATGTAGAGGCATATTACCGGCTTGACCTTTTTCAAAGGCATTGCTAAATTCGTGGTACACCTCTGGCAAGGAGGAGAGTGAAGAGGTACAGAAGACCTTAGCCACTCTCTGAACATGTTTTACTGCATTGTGGCGACCAGGAAAGAACCTCAGCACAAAGCCAATAAAAGGAGTGGTTGTACCTCTGTAACCAAGGATAACCAATAACCACCAGGTAATGAGAAGAGGAAAAGACTTGAAATTGGATTATCTCCTATTGAAGAGCCCTACGGCCATGGCTAATGGAGCAATCTCATGAGTCACATGGGCAGGCTGTAGAGGTCTCCCATCAATAGCCTCAATGGCAAGTGGAGTGGCATGAAGCTGCAGCAGAATCGAATGCTTAGATACAAAGGCACTATCTATGAACAGGCCTGCAGCCCCAGAGTCGATTAGAGCCTGTGTATTGATGGACGACTCAGACCAAGAAAGGGTAACCGGAACTAGAGGCTTATCCTTCACGATAACTGGAGATGTAACAACGCCACCTAAGGTCTGTCCCCTACAGGACCTCAGGTGCAAGCGTTTCCCGGAAGGGTAGGACAAGACTTCAAAAAATGACCTGTCTGGCCACAATAAAGGCACAATCTCTCCCTCCTCCTAAAGGCCCTCATCTGCAGAGAGATGTGTGAAGCCCAACTGCATGGGCTTCCGCAAGGGCTCCTTAAAGGTCTCTCTCGGAGTCAGGAGTCAATGATAATGGCAAATATGTTCAACTTCTCCAGATCTGTATATATGTCTCGGGCTGCTATCTCATCTTTAATGTTATCTGCGAGACCATGAGAAAAAGCAGCCATGACGACCTCATTGTTCCAAGCGACCTCTGCTGCCAGAGTATGGAATTCAATGGTGTAATTGACAGCAGTTCTTGTAGTCGGTTTGATGGACATGAGGCTCTTGGCAGCAGAAGTGGAGCGTGCGTGAACGTCAAATACCCTTTTTAAAGGAAGCCACAAACTGGGTAACTGAGGACAATGGGTTTTTGCATCTCTCATAGAGTGTTTGCCCAGGCGTAGAGTGTATTTGAGGTGGGTGGTTGCACTAAGACTGGAGCAGCAGCAGAGACGGCCTGCAAGACAGGATTCAGATGAGCAGTGCGAATCAGGAGCGAAACTTGCAAACTGATTTATGCTGTGGTCCTGCTCATTCTACCTGGAAAAAATATCACCACTTGGTGGATTTCCTGGATCTTCTGAATTCAAGGCCTTGGCCTACTGTGAGGAACCATGAATCAGACGGAGACAGAAAATGCAGTAAAAATCACACCTTTTAATAAAATGGTACAAATAGTAAACGTAGTCAAAACATAGCCGGGGTACGGTAGCCAAAGGGGGTAGTCAGAATAGGCCACTAAATCAGGAAGCCAGAGATCAGTGTAGTCGGAGGTAGCGGACAGGATCAGGAACCAGAAGGAACATCAGCCAGGCAAGACTTTAACAGGAATACAGCAGAGAGTCTCTTGATATGTTTTACCAAGGTGAAGGCATTAAAGGAATGAACCAGGCAGTTTAAATAGCCATAAGGGGATGGCTGTAGGTTGGACTGATGAGCAGGAAATGATCACCAGGTGAGCCACTGTGGAACGATGAGTGCTGCCAATTAACCGACAGCTGAGCAACCTGAGCACTGAGAAGGGAGAGCTGAAAGCCCAGCCCTGACAGTTAGGCAGCAAGCAGTAGGATAATCCATGTCCAATGCATGGGCGTCCGCAGGTAGGGGCAAGGGGGGGCAATTGCCCCCCCCTGGAATCAGGGATCAGATTGGGGGTTCCCCACTAGGTCCTTATCTTCTTGAGCCATGTATGCAGTTTCTGACAGTCTCTTGGGCCATGTATGCAGTCTCTGACCATCTCCTGTACTATGTCCGCAGTCTCTGACTGTCCCCTGTGCTATGTCCGCAGTCTCTGACTACATCCTGTACTATGTCTGCAGTCTCTGACCGTGATAATGACATTGTCGAAAAGGGGCAGAGCATGGATGACCTTAAAATGATGCCCCCCCCGAAAAAAGTTCTGTGGATGCCCATGGGAGAGAGGGCTTGATTGCTCCTCCTCCTCCCTCTGACCATCTCCTGTACCATGTCCGCACTCTCTGACCACATCCTGTACCATGTCCGCAGTCTCTGACAATCTCCTGTAGTTTGTCTGCAGTCTCTGACCACCTCTTGTACTATGTTCACAGTCTCTGACCACCTCTTGTACTATGTTCACAGTCTCTGACCATCTCCTGTATTATGTCCACAGTCTCTGACTGTCCCCTGTGCTATGTCCGCAGTCTCTGACCACCTCTTGTACTATGTTCACAGTCTCTGACCACCTCTTGTACTATGTTCACAGTCTCTGACCATCTCCTGTACTATGTCCGCAGTCTCTGACTGTCCCCTGTGCTATGTCCGCAGTCTCTGACTACATCCTGTACTATGTCTGCAGTCTCTGACCGTGATAATGACATTGTCGAAAAGGGGCAGAGCATGGATGACCTTAAAATGATGCCCCCCCCTGAAAAAAGTTCTGTGGATGCCCATGGGAGAGAGGGCTTGATTGCTCCTCCTCCTCCCTCTGACCATCTCCTGTACCATGTCCGCACTCTCTGACCACATCCTGTACCATGTCCGCAGTCTCTGACAATCTCCTGTAGTTTGTCTGCAGTCTCTGACCACCTCTTGTACTATGTTCACAGTCTCTGACCATCTCCTGTATTATGTCCACAGTCTCTGACCGTCTCCTGTACTATGTTTGCAGTCTTTGACCATCTCCTGTACCATGTCTGCAGTCTCTGACTGTCTCCTGTACCATGTCTGCAGTCTCTGACCGTGATAATGACATTGTTGAAAAGGGGCAGAGCATGGATGACCTTAAAATGATGCCCCCCCCTGAAAAAAGTTCTGCGGACGCCCATGGTCCAATGTAACAGTCTGATCACTGGAGGAGAGGAGAGTGAGGAAATCTGCTGCAGGCAAACTCTTATTTTACACAGTACCAGTGTCTCCTCTGGCCAGGCTAACTGGAATCCATATCTCCTGGCATTCCAACCGTCCAGTGTATGTACTGGGAAGAGAGTTCAAGCATTGACAGAGTTTTTTCTTTCCTCCCATGAAGAACAACCTATGTTATATACACACATAAACTGGAAGTTGGTGTGGCTGTGGAAGAAGAGATTGTTATATAGCAAAGTAGGTCTCCCAGGCTGCATCTCCCACAATGATGACTATAGTCAGCTATGCCGGGCTCAAAGTGTCACTAAACCCGCAATAAAAAACGATGAATAAATGGTGTATTCCGTGCTGGTCATACTCATTCATCACTATGAGATTCCTTTTCTGCATTCTGCAAAAAAAAATGGTTGTTCCTGCAGCTCTCTCTGTCTCCCCCCTCTGTCCATGTCCCCAATTCAGCTAGGGATTTTGCAGAGCAGTGTTGGCAAATCTACACATGCTCAGTATCCAGTAAGTTTTTATGCTGACCATTTCCTCCCTATCACATCTGAGCAGCCCATGTGACTATAGAGTCGCACATGTGGGCATTTACACAGTGCTAAATGACAGCCCACTCCCTTCCTCCTCCTCCATGCCCACTAACCAGCCAAACACAATGAGAGTGGGATATTGCATGTAGATTAATGGAGGTTTCACCTCCCTGTTATTCTAAGACACAGGCTGGAAAAGGGTGACACAACCTGTGACTGGTCCACACCATGTGATTTCCAAAAAATAATAAAGATTTGATTACAAATATATATTTGTATGACAATTTAAAACGGTTTATTGATATTATTTATATATTTTTACTCTGTGTTCCAAAGGCTTTTTTTATGTTGAACATGTGACCAGCAGCAGAGGACTAGAAGCTCCTCCTGCTTAGATCTCCCTGCAGACAGACTGGGAGAGAGCTGGGTCATGTGACAGCTGGATATTACTTAACCACTTCAGCCCCAGAAGGATTTCCAGCTTTAGGACCTGAGCCCTTTTTGCGATTCGGCGCTGCGTCGCTTTAACTGAAAATTGCGCAGTCGTGCGACGTTGTACCCAAACGAAATTTGCGTCCTTTTTTTCCCACAAATAGAGCTTTCTTTTGGTGGTATTTGATCACCTCTGCGTCATTTCTGATCGCCGCTATAAACAAAAGAAGAGCGACAATTTTGCAAAAAAAACCAAATTTATTACTTTTTGCTAAAATACAAATACAAAAAAAAAATATAAAAAAAACATTTTTTTCACCGTTTTTGGACGATTTATATTCTTCCTCATATGTGCGATAAAAAAAAATCGCAATCGGCGTTTATTGATTGGTTTGCGCAAAAGTGGTCGCGTTTACGGATGATGAGAATTCATTTTTGGGGTTTTTATTTATTTTTTATTTTTTACTAGTAATGGCGGCGATCTGCGATTTTTAGCGGTACTGCGATATTGGGGCGGACATGTCGGAACGTTTTGACACTTTTTTGGGACCATTGGCATTTATACAGCAATCAGTGCTATAGAAATGCACTGATTACTGTGTAGATGTCATTAGCAGTGAAGGGGTTAACCTGCAGGGGGCGCTCTAAGGGTTAACTGTGTTCCCTCAGTGTGTTCTAACTTTGTGTGGGCTGCCCTAACAGGAGAAGGGAAGTGGTCACAGCCTTCATGTACAGGAAGGCTGTGATCACAGCCCTTCCCCCTTCACTGAACGGAGGTCCGTGTTTACTTACACGGACCTCCGTTCTTTCACTCCGGGGGGGGGCATCGCGGGTAGCCGGCGGCAATCGAAGCCGCTGCACCCGCTCCCTGGCCCCCCCCGAACACAGTGAGCGCGCGTGCGCTCACTAGGCTCTGTCTCGCGGCCGCCGTCATATGACGGCGTTTCGCGTTACAGAGCCACTCTGTCGCCGTCAGATGCCGATCAGCCGTCGGCAAGTGGTTAAAAAGGACTTATATGTCTTTTCTATTAACCACTTCAGCCCTGGAAGGATTTACCCCATTCCTGACCAGGGCATTTTTTGCGATTCGGCACTGCGTTGCTTTAACTGACAATTGCGCGGTCGTGCGACGTTGTACCCAAACAAAATTGACGTCCTTTTTTTCCCATAAATAGAAGAGCTTTCTTTTGGTGGAATTTGATCCCCTCTGCAATTTTTATTTTTTGCGCTATATACAAAGAAAGATTTTGAAAAAGAATAACATATTTTTTTACTTTTTGATATAATACATATCCAAAAAATATATAAAAAAATGAATTATTAATCAGTTTAGGCCGATATATATTCTTCTACATATTTTTGGTAAAAAAAAAAGTTATAGCGTCTACAAACTATGGGATGGATTTAGGGATTTTTTTTTTTATTGTTTTTACTGCTAATGGCGGTGATCTGCGATTTTTTTGTGGAACTGCGACATTGCAGCGGACAAATCTGACCCCAAATGACATGCTTTGGGGACCAGTGACATCATTACATTGATCAGTGCTATAAAAATGCAGTGATCAAGGAGGGTTTTTGGCTGGGAGAGGTAAATTTAGTCAGGCCTGACTGTGGTGCGCAGGCCTGAAAGTTTTGGGCCCAGAGGAGCTGCTCAGGGAGGATTGGGTGGACTTAACAGATGAGGTCACCAGACCCTCCCCCTCTGTATCCAGAAACCTGAGGTTGGTTTAGGGTGGCCACCTGTCCGGGATTCACCCGGACAGTTCGGGTTTGGGATCATGCGTCCGGGTTTCAGACTGCCTGAAACTCGGACACATTATTCAGACTGGACCATGGCTTCCCAGCAGGGTTGCTTGCTGTAGTTGTCTACGCTGAGAGTGTTTGTAACACTGCCCAAAGCCATCACTAACACCCCCCCCCAAACACACACACACAGGAGAGGAGATAGGGCTCGATCTGCACCTCTTCCTCCTACCCCTACCCTTCTGTGTCTGCCCACACTCCAATCCCCAGCGCTGTGCCTAAGAAAAGGAAAGTGGAGGCTGGAAATTTGAAGTCCAGCAGCCTCAGATACATTTGGATGAGAGATGCTGACTGCCAAGGAGTGAGTGAGCTCACCATCCATCCCTGTATATGACTGAAGTCTCCCCCCCCCACCCCTGTTCTTTCTCCTGCCTCTGAGTGAGTACATCAGGGTTCTTAGAGCTCCCTTTACACCAGAGACTGCAGTATTCCCCCTTATATCAGAGTCCACTCCATACATCAGAGTTCTCAGTGTTCCCCCTTAAATCAGGATTCCCAGAGCATCCCTTATGTTAGAGTTCCCAGAGTTCTCCTTTACATCAGAGTCTGCAGAGTTCCCCCTCACAGTTCAGATGTAAAAGGGGAACTCTGTGGATGCTGATGTAAAGGGGCACTCTTGTTATTAACGTCATATGATTAAAAATGTTAATTTAATAGCAAAATATATGCATAGTTTATACTAGAAAAAAAAATTCTGTGCACCGTTAAAGTGTTCGGGTTTGACTTGAGGAAAAGGTGGCAACCCTAGGTTGGTTTCTGGTCAGAGAGCTGGGAGATAGGTGGAGCCATTTGGAGTGTTCTAAGGAGCCCTGACCAATCCCCAAGCATGGTTGGCTTGGGGCAGGTCTCCTTAAATACTCAGAGTCAGCCCAATCTGGGAGGAGTAGTGTCGGGTGGAAGTCTGGAGATGTAGCAGAGGCGCTGTGGTGCAGGCCCCTACCCAGGAGGTCGACCCCAGTCTGGGGAGGGTGACATCGGGGCCTGGGTGTTTGGGTGCAGCCAGGAAGGAGAGTGATTCCTGGAGCCGCACAGGAGGAACAGGAGAACAGCGGAGGTGCTACAGGAGGAGTGAGAGACTTTAAAGTATCTACCGGTGCAGTGAGTGACGGTCCCTGGGACTGGAGGAGAAAGTGCTGGAGCAGGCTGGGAGAGGAATGGTGGACAGCCTGTGGGAGCCTTGGAAACCAGTCAAGGGAAAGGCAAGTCCCTGCCAGAGAGCAGGTCGATGGGACCTGGAGGAGGATGGGTTGGGACTGGGAGTTGTAATCCATCAAAGGCCCGGTTAGCACTCAAGTACTTTGCTGCACATTCAGGGGCCCGTGATCCCTGGCCTGTAATGGGTGTTCCCGAGGTCCTGCTGAACCAGGGTAGGCCTCACCATGTGCTAGCCGTGGTGAAGAGAAAGGTATAGAGAAGCCTGATAAATTTCCCTTCAGGCTGGAAACTAAGTTCTGAGCTGGAGGGTTGAAAAGAGCAATAGTCTGCATAGGGAGAGTCTGCAGTGAAGTGTGCATATACAGGCTTGTATATGGGATCTTTGTGCCATAATTCTCTGGGCATTTCACAGTTACCCCTTATCCCCCTCCAAGTTATTTCCCCCAAATAAAACAACAAAAAAACAAGAGCCGGTCTGGTCAGTGTCTATGGATGTGTGATATATGGTGTGATTGAGGTCAGCTATAACGTGAACCACAACTACCAGCCACTCTCAAGGGAGCACATGGCTACATTTACAAAGGCAGATACCATTCCCGCCTCTGTACATCGAATCCGCCGGACCCGCGGGTGAGCTCCCGTGGCGCACAGTGGGCACGTTCCCGCTATACCAGTGTTCCCCAACCCAGTCCTCAAGGCCCAATAACAGGTCATGTTTTCAGGATTTCTCTCAGATGAATCGGCTGTGGTAATTACTAAGGCAGTGAAACTGATCAAATCACCTGTGCAAAATAATGGAAATCCTGAAAACATGACCTGTTGGTGGGCCTTGAGGACAGGGTTGGGGAACACTGCGCTATACCACATGCACAAACCGATGTACAGGTACGGCGGTTCGCGTTATTGACCAACTTGCCGCAGTATATATGCGTGAGCTGGTCGGGAAGTGGTTAAAATAATTAGTGTCATCATCCACTTACAGAAATAAAGGGGAAAATGTAAATTATACAGTGTGTGTTTATTATCCCTTTAACCACCTCCCGTCCGCTGTATAGACAAATGACGACGGCAGAGTGGCTCTCTCGAATCCCGCTGCCCGTGGGGGGTGTGCAGTGCGGTGATCAGCGGCTTGCTGTTTCCCTGGGACCAGGGCTGGCCCAAGATATTGTGCTGCCTGGCTCCAAGAATGTAATGCTGCACCCCCCCCCCCCAAAAAAAAATCACGCCCACCAAAAAGCCCCCACATCCATTATTTTCATTATTTCATTATCATGATAATTAAAATTAAATTTATCAGGAAGTCAGATTTACATGCAACAGCACCATATGTGTGCACAGCCTATTGCATTAGGGTGTGCACCACAAATCACAAACAAACATGAGTGTGTGTGTGTGTGTATCAGAAGGGCAGAGGACAGTGTCAGTAGGGGCAGAGATAGGCATCAGTAGCTTATTTTTATTTTATTTTATTTGTTTTTTTTTTAAATTTTTTGTTTTTATTATTTTTTACAATATTATATTTTATTATTTTTTTAACAATTTATTTTAGGAGCCCTGCTGTGGGGCTTTGATGAAATATCAGGGGTCTAAACAAACCCCTGATGTCCCACTTTGGAGACAGAGAAAGAGACTGAGGACAGAGATTCCCCAGTCCCTTTCTCTGCAGCCAAGCAGCAGGGAGATCTGCACAGTACAGGGTGTTTAGGGTTTGCCCGGGCCCACCTGCCACCCTATTTGCGCACGCCTATGAACAGCACCATATCTATATGCAAAATTATATGACATACCATTATGTTCAATTCCAAGGGGCAGGCTAAGGTAGTATAGGGGCAGCCTAAGGTAGTATAGGGGCAGGCTAGGGTAGTATATAGAAAGGCTAGGGTAGTATATAGACAGGCTAGGGCAGTATAGGGGCAGGATGGTGTAGTATATAGACAGGCTAGGGTAGTATATGGACAGGCTAGGGCAGTATATAGACAGGCTAGGGTAGTATATAGACAGGGTAGGGTAGTATATAGACAGGCTAGGGCAGTATATAGACAGGCTAGGGCAGTATAGGGGCAGGATGGTGTAGTATATAGACAGGCTAGGGTAGTATATGGACAGACTAGGGTAGTATATAGACAAGCTAGGGTAGTATATAGACAGGCTAGGGTAGTATATAGACAGGCAAGGGCAGTATATAGACAGGCTAGGGTAGTATATAGACAGACTAGGGTAGTATTTAGACAGGCTAGGGTAGTATATAGACAGGCTAGGGTAGTATATAGACAGACTAGGGTAGTATGGGGTGGGCTAGGGTAGTATATAGACAGACTAGGGTAGTATATAGACAGACTAGGGTAGTATATAGACAGACTAGGGTAGTATATAGACAGGCTAGGGTAGTATATAGGCAGGCTGGGGTAGTATATGGACAGGCTAGGGTAGTATATAGACAGGCTAGGGTAGTATATGGGCAGGCTAGGGTAGTATATAGACAGGCTAGGGTAGTATATAGACAGGCTAGGGTAGTATATAGACAGGCTAGGGTATTATAGGGATGGTCTAGGGAAGTATAGGGGTAGGCACACAAAACTGCTGGAAAAAATATCTTGGTCGTCAATTTTCTGGCTAAATAGAAGATAAGGAAAGGTGGCCGTGGTTCAATTTGCTGCCCTTCTCAAAGTGCTGCCTGGGTCCAATGGACCCACTGGGACCCATGGTAGGGCCGGCCCTGCCTGGGACACAGCGCATCCCTTATCTAAGAAAAGAGCCAATCAATGACAAGGCTTTTTACCCATGTAATCAGCTGTATCCAATCACAGCTGATCATATATGGAAACGCCACTTAAAAAATTGGTGGGTACTGCGCTTAGGACAATAAAATGAAAAAAGCCTACTGCTGCCCAGAAAGTTGACCCCCCCAGGTCAGAGTTAACTGGTTAAACTGAATTTAAATGGGCTGTGGCGCTGCTTTTACAAAACAACACTGCTTATATAGGTGATTTTTATCCGTATGTTGGCGCCCCCTAATGGTTCAATAGAGATAAGGTGTGCGTTACTACAAAGGTTGGAAAAATATAAATACGTGTGCTGTGTTTTTTGTCAATCAAATAACGTGCATAGTATATCAAATAACGTGCATAGTATATCAAATAACGTGCATAATATATCAAATAACGTGCATAATATATCAAATAACGTGCATAATATATCAAATAAGGTGCATAGTATATCAAATAACGTGCATTATATATCAAATAACGTGCATAATATATCAAATAACGTGCATAATATATCAAATAACGTGCATAATATATCAAATAACGTGCATTATATATCAAATAACGTGCATAGTATATCAAATAACGTGCATTATATATCAAATAACGTGCATAGTATATCAAATAACGTGCATAGTATATCAAATAAGGTGCATAGTATATCAAATAACGTGCATAGTATATCAAATAACGTGCATAGTATATCAAATAACGTGCATAATATATCAAATAACGTGCATAGTATATCAAATAACGTGCATAATATATCAAATAACGTGCATAATATATCAAATAAGGTGCATAGTATATCAAATAACGTGCATTATATATCAAATAACGTGCATAATATATCAAATAACGTGCATAATATATCAAATAACGTGCATAATATATCAAATAACGTGCATAATATATCAAATAAGGTGCATAGTATATCAAATAACGTGCATTATATATCAAATAACGTGCATAGTATATCAAATAACGTGCATTATATATCAAATAACGTGCATAGTATATCAAATAAGGTGTTCATCTGAATTCATGAATCAATAAATGATATCACAATGCTGATGCAAGATTATAATACATCACTACCTTGAATTTACCGTAATTTGTTGAGCTCACTCTGTGGCTAAAACAATATAATTACTGAATCATATACAAAACATATCATAAATGCAATGTATAATGTGAGTCTCTGAGATCAACCGAATCAAATAAATGAGCAACAAAGTGCTGGCGCATTAAAATATATCAAAGTCTCTGTAAAGCAGCAATGCAGGTGCTGTCATATAATTAGAATATCATCAAAAAGTTGATTTATTTCACTAATTCCATTCAAAAAGTGAAACTTGTATATTATATTCGTTCATTACACGCAGACTGATACATTTCAATAGTTTATTTCTTTTAAATTTTGATGATTATAACTCACAAGTATATATAATGTTTGGGGGTTCTAAGTAATTTTTTAGCACATTGAGATCCAACCATATGCAGTATACATGAATCCAGTTAATAAAACTTCCTTACAAAAGATGGTCGCAGAGCTGGGCGTTGTCCCGACATGTTTCGCCAAAATTGGCTTCCTCATTGGAATTAATTACAAAACTGTATGAGAAACAAAAAAAAAAAAAATCAGTATGCACAATATTATCACATATATCTACGCAACAATTAATTCAGTCATCGATTTCTCTATCCAATTAGATTCTCACATAGGCACCAACGAAGACCCACGCTCATGCGTGCCAACCAAGAGAACTCAAAGTCCAGGCTAAAAATGTGTAACGACCCACAGAGTATCTCACAAAAGTAAGTACACCCCTCACATTTGTGTAAATATTTTATTCTATCTTTTCATGTGACAACACTGAAGAAATGACACTTTGCTACAATGTAAAGTAGTGAGTGTACAGCTTGTATAACAGTGTCAATTTACTGTCCCCTCAAAATAACTCTACACACAGCCATTAATGTCTAAACCGCTGGAAACAAAAGTGAGTACACCCCTAAGTGAAAATGTCCAAATTGGGCACAACAAGCCATTTTCCCTCCATGATGTCATGTGACTCGTTAGTGTTACAAGGTCTCAGGTGCGAATGAGGAGCAGGTGTGTTAAATTTGGTGTTATCACTCTCACTCTCTCATACTGGTCACTGGAAGTTCAACATGGCACCTCATGGCAAAGAACTCTCTGAGGATCTGAAAAAAATAATTGTTGCTCTACATAAAGATGGCCTAGGCTATAAGTAGATTGCCAAGACCCTGAAACTAAGCTTCAGCACGATGGCCAAGACCACACAGTGGTTTAACAGGACAGATTCCACTCAGAACAGCGCCTTGCCATGGTCAACCAAAGAAGTTGAGTGCAGTGCTCAGCGTCATATCCAGAGGTTGTCTTTGGGAAATAGAGGTATGAGTGCTGCCAGCATTGCTGCAGAGGTTGAAGGGGTGGAGGGTCAGCCTGTCAGTGCTCAGACCATACGCCGCACACTGCATCAAATTAGTCTGCATGGCTATCGTCCCAGAAGGACGCCTCTTCTAAAGATGATGCACAAGAAAGCCCGCAAACAGTTTACTGAAGACAAGCAGACTAAGGACATGGATTACTGGAACCATGTCCTGTGGTCTGATGAGACCAAGATAAACTTATTTGGTTCAGATGGTGTCAAGCGTGTGTGGCGTCAACCAGGTGAGGCGTACAAAGACAAGCGTGTCTTGCCTACAGTCAAGCATGGTGGTGGGAGTGTCATGGTCTGGGGCTGCATGAGTGCTGCCGGCACTGGGGAGCTACAGATCATTGAGGGAACCATGAATGCCAACATGTACTATGACATACTGAAGCAGAGCATGGCCCCCTCCCTTCAGAGACTGGGTCGCAGGGCAGAATTCCAACATGATAACGACCCCAAACACACCTCCTAGACGACCACTGACTTGCTAAAGAAGCTGAGGGTAAAGGTGATGGACTGACCAAGCATCTCCAGACCTAAACCCTATGGAGCATCTGTGGGCATCCTCAAACGGAGGGTGGAGGAGCGCAAGGTCTTTAACATCCACCAGCTCCATGATTGTTGTCATGGAGGAGGGGAAGAGGACTCCAGTGGCAACCTGTGAAGCTCTGGTGAACTCCATGCCCAAGAGGGTTAAGGCAGTGCTGGAAAATAATGGTGGCCACACAAAATATTGACACTTTGGGCTCAATTTGGACATTTTCACTTACGGGTGTACTCACTTTTGTTGCCAGCAGTTTAGACATTAATGGCTGTGTGTTGTTATTTTGAGGGGACAGCAAATTTACACTGCTATACAAGCTGTACACTCACTACTTTACATTGTAGCAAAGTGTCATTTCTTCAGTGTTGTCACATGAAAAGATAGAATAAAATATTTACACAAATGTGAGGGGTGTACTTACTTTTGTGAGATACAGTATGTAGTATATGCTATCAACCACCCAATTACAATTAAGTGACATGCACATTATATTAAACCCTATTAGTTATATACATAAGGAAGATCCCGATATCCATCTGTATTCAAAGATTGCAAGCAGTAAGAGTGTGTGTTCTTTACCTATTGCCTCTGCCTGCCACCTGTACTAACATTAGCCTGTTTCTGCCTGCTGCCTGGACCAATCCTTTGCCTGGTTGCTGACCTTGCCTCTGCCTGCAGCCTGAACTGACCAATCTTCACATGCCACTGACTATGTTCCTGCAAGACACCAGGCCGGTGAACAAGGCATTCCTGGGGGTAGTCATGTACCACTAAGCTAGTCTTGCTTGGACTAGGACTGCTATAGGTGTTGTTATACTAAGCTATATTCCCTGACCATTCATATAGAAGTGACCATCACAGTATATTGGTTGATTTGTATGATACACAAGATACAATGTCCAATATATAATCAGTCCAGACAAAATTCACACATATGTGGTATCGCAACATGTCAAAATTGCAAAATTTTGTTTAGGCATCAACATTTATTTTACCCTCCGTGACTAAGGGGTTAAAACAACAAGCATGTTACACTTACCTGCTCTGTGTATTGGTTTTGCACAGAGCACCCTAGATCCTCCTTTTCATATCCCCTGCCGGAGCTCCTTACTCCCCCGTCCCCCCATACGAAGCCAAACAGTCACTGATACAAGATGTCCTCTCTATTCATGTGCTTGCAAATTTTAGGATTTTCTCTGACTTTCTGTGTTCAAGTTTATGTGATAATGGTCGCCAGGACAAAATAGAAAGGGTATATCACTATACATTTGCTATTTTGAAAAATATCTCCACCATGCTCGTTGTAGATGTATATCTTTTTTCAGATTTGTAGTGTGTATCCTCCTTGTGGCACATTGACAGTCCCACTTTTACCCCCCCACCCCCTTTTATACAAGGAGAGAGAGGGTTGTTCATTGCAAATTATAGAAAGGGTGACTTTTCCCAGAGTCTGTAAGCTCTAACGGTTCACATTCTGTTCTGCGAAAATAGCAAGGCTTCTGCACCCAGGGCCGGCTCTACCAGTAGGCGGAGTAGGCGGCCGCCTAGGGCACACTGCCGCCTAGGGCGCCTGGCCACTGTTTATCTGTCACTGACTGCTCTGCATTGACTCATGTAAAAACTGACACTGTGTGACTCGCCATTTGCAAATGTATATAGAAATGGTGACTGATCTGCCAAATAGCGCCCCTTCACCCCCCCGTGAGGCTGTATTTGATTGGCACTGGTGAAGCTGTATTGATTGGCATTGGTGAAGCTGTATTTGATGGACACAGGTGAGGCTGTATTGATTAGCATTGGTGAAGCTGTATTTGATGGGCACAGGTGAGGCTGTATTGATTGGTGCTGGTGAAGCTGTATTTGATGGGCTCAGATGAGGCTGTATTGATTGATATTGGTGAAGCTGTATTTGATGGGCACAGGTGAGGCTGTATTGATTGGCATTGGTGAAGCTGTATTTGATGGGCACAGGTGAGGCTGTATTGATGGGCGCTGGTGAGACTGCATTTGATTGGCGCTGATCAGGCTGCATTTGATTGGCACTGATCAGGCTGGGCAGGGGAAAGGGGGTGGAGTCAGGGGTGGAGCCAAGGGGGCAGCAAAATGATGTTTTGCCTATGGTGTCAAAAATCCTTGCACCAGCCCTGTCTGCACCTTTCCCTATTATGCCTTCCGGTGCTTGAATCCCCCAGGGCTTAAGACACTGAGCTATATTCACAGAGCTTGGAATGTTTCCCAGCAAGCCCAGAGACAGAGGCCATGTACCGAGCCAGACGTCCTCATGATGCGGAGAAGATTCAAGGCAGGTAAAGTTTGCAGGAGCTACCAGGACTAGTGGCTGTCTGGATGTCAAGTATGCAATGGTTGGTGCTGGCTTGCTGCTGGCGCAAATAGAGTCCATATCCATATAAGGGTCAGGGCAGGCAGCAGTCAGTAGTGCATCCCTTACTAAATCAAAGGTCAGGGCAGGCAGCAGTCAGTAGTGCATCCCTTACTAAATCAAAGGTCAAGGCAGGCGGTAATCAGTAGTGCGTCCCTTATAAAGGCAAGATTCAGGACAGCCGACAATCAGTAGCATATCCATTATCCAGACAAGGGTCAGGGCAGACAGTTTTCAATAGAGTAATGCATTTCTGGGGGAAGGTCAGGTTGAAGCGACAAATCACAGGAACACTTCCGGAACAACAGAATCAGGGAAAACAAACCTTTTTATTTTGCCAGCAAAATAAAGGACTCCTGTCCAGATTACCAAGTGACCCTTTATTGGCGGTTACTTACAACATATATATACCAGCTTTTGCATCACAATTTCATATTTCCTCTCCTGGTTCTTTTAACCAATGATAAAGATATACATATTTAGAACTCGTTACGTATTTGTCACTTGGCAAGTTACACCTAAAACTAATTTTACACGTAGCATTTCGTAGTTTGCAAAATATATGGCTAACTTCTGCTAACCAACAGTTCCACTAGGTTTCACAATTACTATGAGCAACTAACTTCCCCTTTTCTGTCTGACAAATAGCATTTACAGGAAAAGGAGGGGAAGGGATGCTGATGTAGAGGTTATTTGAAGCTCTGTACTCTATTTTGCAAGTAAAAACATTCACTCTAAAACAATAATTTTGTAACAATTCTCCATCTTGTTCAAGTTCAGCCACTAGCCCCTAGCCCATAGCCCCTAGCCTCTGCTATTACAAGGTCAGGCACCAAACAGTAGGATAATCCATGCCCAATGTAACAGTCTGATCACTGGAGGAGAGGAGACAGGAAATGCTTCATCTTAATCTGCTACAGCCAAACTCTTATTTTACACATGTAGCGGGGGCCCACTTTGCTGCCCGCTTTGCTGCCCGGCTGTGGCTTTTGGTAAGCGGCCGCTGTAGATACACAGGCTCTTATAGCAGGCACAAATGCACCTGTCAGCCCCCTGCAGGGGAACTTCCCCCCTCCTTCTTGTTTCATAGGCTGAATTTAATGTAATCTGTGTAGAAACGCAGACACACAGAAGGATTAAATTACAGTGCTCTCTGGTGAGCTTCTATGAGTTTGGAGAGAAACAGCCAGTAGAAAAAACAGTTGCAGGAGCCAATGCAAGGGACTTTAACAAGCTGCAGAAAGGGCTGCAAAGCATTCTGGAATATGAAGTCCCTTTACTGGATGGCCCCATAGCCTGTATGGAGTATGGAACTACAATCCCATGCATGCTCTGGGAGACAGGAGGAGAGAGACTCCATCTTGATTGTCTGAGGAGGATTCAGTGAAAGCATGGGAGAGGAAGAGAAAAGACCTAAGAGAAGGGTGCTGTCTCTTGGGTCTTTCCACCGTGCGATCTTAGGCCCCTGGGACCAGTTGAGACATCCAGCTAGAGAGAGAGGATCCCAGGTACACATCCAGGTGCACCTGCACCAACAGAGAAGTGTTCCAGTGTGAGGTGACCAGTCGCCACCAGGAAAGCCTATCTGTCTCAAGAAGTTTGTTTGGGCCTTGATCGATCACAGGATTGGGTGAGGGGGCTCTTGCCCATTTGCTGGAAAAAAGGACACTGCACAGACGGGCTTATATTGAACCCTGTATACAGACATCATTGTTGATAGCCCTCTTGCTGATACTTGTAGCACCTCAGGATACAAGGCCATTTAGGTAGAAAGATACTATATACAGATGTCATTGTTCTTTCACCCTGCTGAGGAAAATCTTGCATTCTTCAATTAATTATCCGGGCCAGTCATGTTATTTAGGCCTGCTACCCGGGAATTTAAGTGCACCAACAAGAGTGGCTAGCTGAAGATACCAAGACTTATTTAACTTTTAAGGAACTAAAGTTACTATTGCTGTACTAAAGCGGAAGATAGCAGGATTAACTCCGGGACAAACAGACTCTTAGGAAACAGACTTTTATTCCAAACTGGCATGGCACTCAACATCAAGTGACGCCTATGAGCTTTTTCAGTGTATACATATTGGCAATTACATCACAAGCTATACACTTCCTTTAGCAACTTAGCAGAAGTTAACTCTTTGTACTTCTTAGCACAAAGACATCTTAGTATGACATTTATTCTATGCGTTCTTTCCCCTAACTTTATGCTTTTCTAACATCCTGTCTGTCTAAGCCCCGCTGCATGGGTGAAACTTAGAGACAGGATGCTCATCTCAGAAACTTGCTGTAGTTATAGAAATAGAGAAAAAAACGTATTCTCCATTTTGCATACTATATAGAATTCAACCATTATGTCTTCCTTCAGCCTGTAGCCCCTAGCCTCTGCTATTACATTATATCCACACAAGGGTCAAGGCAGGGAGCAATCAGTAGTGTATCCCTTATATAGACAAGAGTCAGGACAGGTGGCAATAAGTAATGTATTCCTTATTCAGGCAAGGGTCAGGGCAGGAGGCAATCAGTAGTGTATCCCTTATTCAGGCAAGAGTAAGGATAGGTGGCAATCAGTAGTGTATCCCTTATTCAGGCAAGGGTCAGGGCAGGAGGCAATCAGTAGTGTATCCCTTATTCAGGCAAGAGTAAGGATAGGTGGCAATCAGTAGTGTATCCCTTATACAGGCAAGGGTCAGGGCAGGAGGCAATCAGTAGTGTATCCCTTATTCAGGCAAGAGTAAGGATAGGTGGCAATCAGTAGCATATCACTTATACAGGCAAGGTTCGGGGTGGGTGGCAATCTGTATCATATCCATTATCCAGACAAGGGTCTGAACAGGTGGCATTCAGTAGCATACCCATTATCCAGGCAAGGTTCAGGGCAGACAGCTTTCAATAGGGTAATGTATTTCTAGGGGAAGGTCAAGTCAGGCAGCTGACAAATAATCCATGTCTGGGGGGGGGGGGGGGGAGCAGGGCA
>BLSH010082672.1:858818-877433 GCA_018402905.1 Glandirana rugosa
TCCTGTGTCATATGTCGAGTCGTAGTATCGTGTGTCATATGTCGAGTCGTAGTGTCCTGTGTCATATGTCGAGTTGTAGTGTCCTTACTGTGTCCTGTGATGCTGAGCTGTATACTGTGTCCTGTGATGCTGAGCTGTATACTGTGTCCTGTGATGCTGAGCTGTATACTGTGTCCTGTGATGTTGAGCTGTATACCCCTGACACAATATGTGGAATACAGGGGACGGAGTGGGTGGATTATATAAGGGGCGGGGCTTATTAAAAGTAGGAGGGGTCAGAGGGAAGGACGGGGCCTGGCAACCCCCCATCCAAAAACTTCACCAGCCGCCACTGCTCTGCAGCAATGCTGGCACCACTCATACGTCTATTTCCCAAAGACAACCTCTGGATATGACGCTGAGCACGTGCACTCAACTTCTTTGGTCGACCATGGCGGGGCGCTGTTCTGAGTGGAACCTCTCCTGTTATACCGCCGTATGGTCTTGGCCACCGTGCTGCAGCTCAGTTTTAGGGTCTTGGCAATCTTCTTATAGCCTAGGCCAGGGGTAGGCAACCTGCGGCCCTCCAGCTGTTGTAGAACTACATTTCCCATGAGGCATTGCAAGACTGATGGGTACAATTACTCCCAGAGGCATGATGGGACTTGTAGTTTTGCAACAGCTGGAGAGCCGCAGGTTGCCTACCCCTGGCCTAGGCCATCTTTATGTAGAGCAACAATTCCTTTTTTCAGATCCTCAGAGAGTTCTTTGCCATAAAGTGCCATGTTGAACTTCCGGTGACCAGTATGAGAGAGTGAGAGTGATAACACCAAATTTAACACACCTGCTCCCTATTCACAGCTAAGACATTGTAACATTAACAAGTCTCATGACACCGGGGAGGGAAAATGACTAATATGGCCCATTTCACTTAGGGGTGTACTCACTTTTGTTGCCAGCGGTTTAGAAATGAATGGCTGTGTGTTATTTTGAATGGAAAGCACATTTAAATTGCTATACAAGCTGTACACTCACTACTTTACATTGTAGCAAAGTGTCATTTCTTCAGTGTTGTCACATGAAAAGATAGAATAAAATATTTACACAAATGTGAGGGGTGTACTTACTTTTGTGAGATACTGTATATGGTGACTCTGTATACTGGTATATCCACCTCACCCCCAGAAGGATTTCCCCCTTTAGGACCAGAGCACTTTTTGCGATTCGGCACTGCGTCACTTTAACTGACAATTGCGCGGTTGTGCGGCATTATACCCAAACGAAATTGGCGTTCTTTTTTCCCCCACAAATAGAGCTTTCTTTTGGTGGTATTTGATCCCCTCTGCGTCATTTCTGATCGCCGCTATAAACAAAAAAAAAAACAGCGACAATTTTGCAAAAAAAAAACCCAATTTTTCTTACTTTTTGCTAAAATACAAATCCAAAAAAAATATTAATTTTTTTTTATCGGTTTTGGCCGATTTATATTCTTCCTCATATTTTTGGTAAAAAAAAATCGCAATCTGCGTTTATTGATTGGTTTGTGCAAAAGTTGCCGCGTTTACAAACGATGAGAATTCATTTCTGGCGATTTTATTTATTTTTTTTACTAGTAATGGCGGCGATCTGCGATTTTTATCAGGAGTGCGATATTGCAGCGGACATGACGGACATTTTTCACACTTTTTTGGGACCAATGACATTTATTCAGCGATCAGAAATTTAAATATCCACTGATTACTGTATAAATGTCATTGGCACTGAAGGGGTTAACCTGCAGGGGGAGATCTAGGGGGTAACTGTGTTCCCTAGGCGTGTTCTAACTGTGAGGGGGCTGGCAGGGGCACCAGAGATCTAACTGATCCCAGTGACAGGGATCAGTAGATCTCTTATGTCCCCACTGACAGAGCGGGGAACCGCCGTGTTTACATCGGCGGTTCCCCGTTCTTTGGCTCTGGCTGCTCTTCGCAGCTCGCCAGTGGACATCGGGTCCGCCCGAGCAGCGGGCACACTCCTCCAACCACTCCGCAAATCGCCATCTATTTACGGCGATTCGCGGTACACGTCCACACTGCTGCAGTAAATATACTGCGCGCGGTGTGGGAGTGGTTAAAGTGACTCTGTATACCCCTATCTTTGATGCTGTATACCCTATCTGATGATGCTGGGCTGTATACTCCTGACACAGGGGTGGGGCTTATGATAAGTGGGAGGGGTCAAAATGAAGGGCGCGGTCTGGCGCCCCCCCATCCTAAAATTTCACCAGCCGCCACTGTTTTGGAGTATGGCTTTTTTTTCCTGCTAGCAGTCACTTTGATGAAGAAAGAATGGGTCTTGAATATCTTAAATTAGCCAATACTTAAATATCAAACTGCCCGCAGTGAATGGAGATTAAAGTGTGAGTCGTATCAGGTGATCTGAAGAGCTCACACCTTACCATGAAAGTAGAACTCCTGGCAATAAAAGCCCTGTCTCTCTTTAGTCCCGCTACATATATTGAATGTGTATCCCACTATAACTACCTGAAATGTAGCTTAATGCTAAAGTGATAGTAAACCTCAGACATGAAATATGAACAAAGCCTATCCCTCTATAGTGTGCACTTGTCTCAGTCCAGAGCACTAAGTGTCATTTCTGCTTACTGCCTCCTTGCTCTGATATCAGCATGAGTCACTTCTGACACAAAGAGCTTAAGAGGTGAGGGGAGGGAGCTCCAGCACACAGTCTGTGATGGATAGCCTCAGCTCTGTTGCTGTGTGAAGAAGGGGTGTCTCCTGTCCCTCTAATAAGCAGTCACTCAGCTCTCCAAGTGTAACTTCAGCTCTCTACCCCCTGGTTTCTGAAAGCTGGGACAAGCTGTGTAAATTCTGCACTTTGATCAGCTCTAGAGAAGGGGAGACAGCAGATAAACAGGTACAACGCATGTAGGAGGATTTGTTTCATCTTTTTGCATCACCTGAGGTCAGTCACTGCACTGGGTATATGGAGGGGTTTACATCCACTTTAACTCCCTGTAATCCCATGCTCAGCAAAAAATGAGAGAGGTGTGGGGGGCAGCACTTTGAGGCAGACAGGTTATATTATATTACACAGAGCAGCTATTCCAACATGTTTCAGGCACTGGGAGAAGGAAGTAGGTGAGGAGCTTAAAGTAAGGGGGGGAGTACATGGGAGGACTTCATCAGCTGCCGGGTTGGAGATGGGGAGAAGAACTGAAGGAATGCCCCCCTCTCTCTATATGGGTAGACGTAGATCTTATGCAGGGGGTGGGAATCACAAGATTTGCTGAACAGAGTTACATTGTGGCGGGTGCAAGTCACATCGTTGTCATTGAATGTAGCCCCCGTATGAAATATCCTGAATGTATTCATAACTTTTATTTTGTAACAGCATAAAGGGAATGGCTTGGGGTCAAGTTTAATGTTTATTTTTAAGTTTATTAAGCTGATTTTGTGTGTTTTTTAACTAGTTGTATACAGTCTTTGTTTTTCAAATACATATTTAAAGTGTTAAACCCACAACAGTAAAATCAGTCTGTATATGCAGTAAAGCATGCTTGTTATACTCACTCTGTGACCTAAAGGGTTAATCCTCTGCATTGTGTAGAAGGTTGTTTGATCCTGTCTTCTCTGATCCTCCCCTTCTACTGTCCCCAGTCCATCTCCTAATAAAGAGCCCTGGGAGTCACTCTGCACATGCTCAGTTTGGTGTGTGTATGGCTAGTGAGTTTTTTTTTGGGAGGTGCATGTGATCAGCACTGTCCAGACAGAGGGTCAGGGGTCCTGCAGCCTCATAGGACAGTCAGAGGAGAATTAAAACTCCTCCTACAAGCTTTAACCAGACACTGATAGAAGTCACAAGACTGCTATATACTGCTAATGAGAAAAGGTATCTAGCAGTTTATATTTACTAAAATAATTGCATTTCCATGTTCTGTGTACTGTGGGAGAGCAGATACAGTGACTGCAGGGTCCTGGGGAGAGCAGATATAGTGACTGCAGGCTCCTGGGGAGAGCAGATATAGTGACTGCAGGTCCCTGGGGAGAGCAGATATAGTGACTGCAGGCTCCTGGGGAGAGCAGATATAGTGACTGCAGGCTCCTGGGGAGAGCAGATATAGTGACTGTAGACTCCTGGGGAGAGCAGATATAGTGACTGCAGGCTCCTGGGGAGAGCAGATATAGTGACTGTAGACTCCTGGGGAGAGCAGATATAGTGAATGCAGGCTCCTGGGGAGAGCAGATATAGTGACTGCAGGCTCCTAGGGAGAGCAGATATAGTGAATGCAGGCTCCTGGGGAGAGCAGATATAGTGACTGCAGGCTCCTAGGGAGAGCAGATATAGTGAATGCAGGCTCCTGGGGAGAGCAGATATAGTGACTGCAGGATCCTGGGGAGAGCAGATATAGTGACTGCAGGCTCCTGGGGAGAGCAGATATAGTGACTGCAGGCTCCTGGGTTTAGTAACACAGAAAGCACAGACGCTGCCCGGCTTGGGATGTTATTTGTCTGCTTGAAACCTCTATCAGTCACTAGAATGAGTGATTTGCTTGTGTTTGTAAGCTGCAGCTTGAGCTACTGAGCTCAGTTAACAAATGAGGGTTTCATTAAAAGGGCTGGAAGATTCTGAAAACTTGTGCACCACTTACCTCCTTAAAAAAAGACATAATATTTACAGTATGTGGGAAATGTTGTGACTAAAAAACATATTTGTATCTCTTTTAGCCCCAAAACATCCATATCCCCCCCCCCTAAAGTGTTTATAAACCCAATCCAAATATATCTATAATTCCATACCTTCATATCTGCTCCTCTGGGTTACAATAACAATGGTGTGCAATGTGTGCTGAAATATAAAAACTTTTTGGGTCCCATTTCCTTTATGAGGGGGGGGGGGGCTACGCTGGCTGAGGGCTGCTGTTAGAAATCGCGGGGCCCCGTAAAGACTACCTGATCAATCCCAACCCCCCTCCCCCCAAAAAAAATATCAAATTATATTTTTGGTAAAAATACACTAAAATTATTGTTAGTGGACACAATCACAACATCATTTCTGCTAAAAGCTAAAACCGTTCCGGATGTCTGGATCCTGTAGATCGCTGTTAGCAAAACAGCTCCACACAGGATCCAGGCACCCGGGATGGTTTGGTTGAATCACTTAAGCCTGGGGCACACCTCTGCAGGCCCTGATGAAGGGGGGTGTCTTTGTTCCCCCGAAACACGTTGGTCTCATTTTATTATTGCAACACAATCACAACATAATTTTTGCTAAAAGCTAAGATTGAGCTAATAAATAAAGCCTTGTGTGTGAATGAGGTCATGGGGCTCCCCCCCCCCCATGCTCTCCATTCTGAAATGACCCCCCTGTGTGCCCTCAGCAGCTGCCGGCAGGAAATGAGAGGAGGGAAGCTGGCAATGCTGTGGGGGAAAGGGCATACGGGGGGAAGGGGGGACACACAGGTGGGATTAGACAGCAGGGCTCCCATCAGTTCAAAGGGGGGGGGGGGTGAGGCGGGGACGGCTGTACTGCCTATATTGCTGCCACCGACACTCTTGTGGCTCCCCCTGCACCTCTGCCAGAGGAAGGGAGAGGAGGAGAAGCCAGCTGTGCTGGAGGGGGAGCAATTGCCCCCCAGGCCACCCTAACTTACAATCAAAATGGCCGACGGCAGCTCACACTTTTTTCTTCTTGTGGAGGAAGGAAGTAGGGGCCAGGGGCGCAGCCACCAACTAACTGCAGGCAAAGGGAGGGAGCACTGGTGAGGCTGCATTGATGGGCACAGGTGAGGCTGCATTGATGGGCACAGGTGAGGGTGCATTGATGGGCACTGCTGAGGCTGCATTGATGGACACTGGTGAGGTTGCATTGGTGGGCACTGGTGAGGCTGCATTGGTGGGCACTGGTGAGGCTGCATTGGTGGGCACTGGTGAGGCTGCATTGATGGGCACGGCTGAGGCTGCATTGGTGGGCACTGGTGAGGCTGCATTGGTGGGCACTGGTGAGGCTGCATTGGTGGGCACTGGTGAGGCTGCATTGATGGGCACGGCTGAGGCTGCATTGGTGGGTGGTGAGGCTGCATTGATGAGCACTGGTGAGGCTGCATTGGTGGGTGGTGAGGCTGCATTGGTGGGTGGTGAGGCTGCATTGATGGGCACTGGTGAGGCTGCATTGTTGGGTGGTGAGGCTGCATTGATGGGCACTGGTGAGGCTGCATTGATGGGTACTGGTGAGGCTGCATTGATGGGCACTGGTGAGGCTGCATTGGTGGGCACTGGTGAGACTGCATTGATGGGTGGTGAGGCTGCATTGATGCATTCTTTTTATTAAAGCTCCTTTGTTGCTATTAACATTACATTATGTTACCACATTGTATCATATTTGTCTTGCTTTATAACACCAATATCCATTATAATTAGTTCAATGGGCCACTTGACTGGACTTGCCCCCCAGGCCTAAGGCTGCCAGCCCTCCCCTGGTGTCAGCAATATAGGCGGAACAGCCGTCCACACCTTGTCCGGTGCCTGGGCTCCCCTTTTGAACCGATGGGTCCCGGGGGTCCAGTACAGGATGGCCAGCTGTATTGCCCTATCAGCAGCTCTGTGCTGGCTCTACATGTGCCCATGTGTATATGAGATGCAGCCACCCCATCTCAGCACTTTCCCACAAAGGGCAGCATTTGTGGATGCCGATGCATCTAGTGCCGGCTCGTAAAATCACTGCAATCTACCCGTTCATCCCAGCTCCTCCTATGGACTAACAGTGACAGCAGGGCCAGGCGGCTGACACCTGTGGGCGGTACCAGCACTGCTAATGTTAATGGACACGCATGCGCATTGGTGTACACAGGTGTGAGGAGTCGTGGGGAAGATGTATTTGAGGAAAGTGCAAAAATGGCGCTGGACCCGTAAGGTTATCTTATTGGTTTTGCCATCTTAAAGTACTGATTCTTATGTAAGTAATCTAGTTCTTGGGCAGGCGGCACCCCATAGGATCTCCACGGTCTCCCTAGCTTGTAGTATATTGTAACAGAAATGTTCAGAAGAGTGCTAGATATGACTTTATTCCAATAAAAGACAGGGGGGGGGCAATCTAAGAAGCAGCCAACATGTTTCGGTCCAACGACGCCCACTTCATCAGGGCTTCAGATTGAAAACCCGCAGCTGACAAGACCTGTGCTTGTAATCACACTGGAAGAAGTACCATTAAGAGTCTAGTTAACGTCTAGTCCATTCACATTTTTTTTATCACGTACCTCAGGCATCCTCAAACTATGGCCCTCCAGCTGTTGCAGAACTACACATCCCATGAGGCATTGTAAAACTCCGACATTCACAGACATGACTAGGCATGATGGGAATTGTAGTTCCCGAACAACTGGAGGGCCATAGTTTGAGGACCCCTGATGTACCTGGTAGAAGACCCTGACACGATGAGGAAGGCCTCTCTTACACCTCTGACTCGGGGCTCCTAGGGGGCGCAGGAGTATAGAGTGGTACAAGTGCCTGTTGGTCTTGCTAGCAGCTGGGTTGGATGGACTCACTTGATCAAGCAGGGGAAGACCGTCAGTAGACCACAACGGAGCAGGAGGCCCGGATGGACGTCTGTGAACAGGAGCAAGGGGGGGTTTTGTGGATCGCTCTGGAATGATTTGATCAGTCACTGTTGTTGGGTGAACAAAATTGTGGGCAGATAGGAAGGGTTTGTTCCAAGAGGTTCGTGCCTGGCTTGGGAAAGAAGGTGGTGGTGGGCCCTGTTGGGGCCTGGGCTGCTACCTTTGGGGTACGAACTTGTGGTTGACTCCACATATGCTTGAGAAGAAGTGAAAGTAAAGGAGCGCCCGGTGTCCAGTAGGTGAAGATTTTAAACATTTTATTTTGAGTCGCAATAATAAAATTAGACCAACGTGTTTCGGGGGAACAAAGACCCCCCCCCCCCCTTCATCAGGACCTGCAGAGGTGTGCCCCAGGCTTGAGTGATTCAACCAAACCGTTCCGGATGCCTGGATCCTGTAGATCACTGTCAGCAAAACAGCTCCACACAGGATCCAGGCACCCGGGATGGTTTGGTTGAATCACTCAAGCCTGGGGCACACTTCTGCAGTTCCTGATGAAGGAGGGGGGTCTTTGTTCCCCCGAAACACGTTGGTCTCATTTTATTATTGCGACTCAAAATTAAATGTTTAAAATCTGCAATTACTGCACACTAGGGGCTTCTTTACTTTCACTTTTTTCCCAAGTGAACAGGAGCAGGCTGGTACTGGCGACAGCAGACAAGTCCAGGCTGTGAGCAGGTGCCAGAGGCTCGCAGCAGGCGATCCAACAGTGATTGGGACAAAGTCAGATGAACCGGAGCTCCGATCGGACACATCCAGCCGCTGTGTGGAGTCCCTGTGGAATCCGGAATCGGCTTCGATCAGGACTCCTTCATACATTTCCGGAAGCAACGTCACAACGCCACTTCCGGTTTACTCGGCGGCCAACGGCGCCGGTTTTAAAAAAAATGACAGCATTCAGAATCGCCGTTTTTGGTGATCTGAATACTGTGAAGTGCAAAAGAGGGATGGGGGGTCTAAAAGAATCCCTCCATAAAGAGTACCTGTCACCATATATTACTATCACAAGGGATGTTTACATTCCTGTGATAGCAATAAAAGTCATCAGATTTTTTTTTTAACCACTTAAGGACCGGAAGGATTTCCCCCTTTAGGACCAGAGCCCTTTTTGCGATTTGGCGCTGCGTCGCTTTAACTGACATTTGCGCGGTCGTGCAACGTTGTACCCAAACGAAATTTGCGTTCTTTTTTTCCCCACAAATAGAGCTTTCTTTTGGTGGTATTTGATCCCCTCTGCGTCATTTCTGATCGCCGCTATAAACAAAAGAAACAAATTTCTTACTTTTTGCTAAAATACAAATCCAAAAAAAATATAAAAAAACATTTTTTTTCATCGGTTTTGGCCGATTTATATTCTTCCTCATATCTGTGATTAAAAAAATCGCAATCTGCGTTTATTGATTGGTTTGCGCAAAAGTGGTCGTTTACGGATGATGAGAATTCATTTCTGGGGGGTTTTTTTTATTTTTTTACTAGTAATGGCGGCGATCTGCGATTTTTAGCGGTACTGCGATATTGCGGCGGACATGTCGGACATTTTGACACTTTTTTGGGACCATTGGCATTTATACAGCGAT
The DNA here is from genome assembly GCA_018402905.1 of Glandirana rugosa. Taxonomy (NCBI): domain Eukaryota; kingdom Metazoa; phylum Chordata; class Amphibia; order Anura; family Ranidae; genus Glandirana; species Glandirana rugosa. The sequence goes on from BLSH010082672.1 coordinate 867,987, forward strand.
CAGTGCTATAAAAATGCACTGATTACTGTGTAAATGCCATTGGCAGTGAAGGGGTTAACCTGCAGGGGGCACTCTAAGGGTTAACTGTGTTCCCTGGGTGTTCTTACTGTATGGGGGCTGCCCTAGCTGGGGAAGGGAAGTGATCACAGCCCTTCCCCCTCTCACAGAGCGGAGGTCTGTGTTTACTTACACGGACCTCCGTTCTTTCACTCCGGGGGGGGGGCATCGCGGGTGGCCGGCGGAGATCGAATCCGCCGCACCCGCTCCCTGGCCCTCCCTGGACACAGTGCGCTTACTGTGCGCGATCTCGCGGCCGCCGTTATATGACGGCGATTCGCGTTACAGAGCTACCTTGTCGCCGTCAAATGCCGATCAGCCGTCGGCAAGTGGTTAAAGGAGCATTGCTAAAAAAAATAAAAAAATGTAAACCTTTTTTTTAAAGCGCCACCGCGAGCTCGCGCAGCAAAGAAAACGCATATGTAAGTCACGCCCGCTTATGAAAACGGTGTTCAAACCACACATGTGAGGTATCGCCGCGATCGCCCGAGTGTGAGCAATAATTCTAGCAAAAGACCTCCTTTGCACCTCTAACCTGGTAACCATTTAAAGCGTCACCTATGGAGAATTTAAAGTACTGGAGTTTGTCGCCATTCCGCGAATATGCGCAATTTTCAACCATAACATGTATGGTATTTATTTACTCGGCGTAACATCCTCTTTCACAGTATACAAAAAAAATTGGACTAACTTTAATGTTGTCTTATTTTTTAACTCAAAAAAAGTGTTTTTTTTCCAAAAAAAATCACGCAGTGACAAAAAGTATTGCAACGATCGCCATTTTATTCTCTAGGGCAGGCATCCTCAAACTACGGCCCTGCAGCTGTTGCGGAACTACACATCCCATGAGGCATTGTAAAACTCTGACATTCACAGACATGACTAGGCATGATGGGAATTGTAGTTCCTGAACAACTGGATGGCCGTAGTTTGAGGACCCCTGCTCTAGGGTGTTTGAAAAAAATATATATAGAATGTTTGGGGGTCCTAAGTAATTTTCTAGCAAAAAAAAAAAAAAAGATTTTAACTTGTAAACAACAAATGTAAAAAAAGGTCTCCGGGGTTGAAGTGGTTAAGATAAAAGTGCTTTACAGAACAAAAAAAAAAAAAAAAACCCTGTTGTCTATGAACAAAGCGCTATTGTATTCACAGTCGTCAGTTCAGTCAAGTTTCCGATAACTGACAACACAACGCTATTTATAGAATTTAGTCTGAGAAATCCGAAGGATCTATAACTTGGTGGAGAAACCCTTGTTGGCGATCACAGAGGTCAGACGTTCCTTGTAGTCGGCCACCAGGTTTGCAGACATCTCAGGAGGGATTTTGTCCCACTCCTCTTTGCAGTTCCTCTCCAAGTCATTAAGGTTTCCAGGCTGACGTTTGGTCACTCGAACCTTCAGCTCCCTCCACATATTTTCTATGGGATTAAGGTCTGGAGACTGGCTAGGCCAACCCTTGTTGGCAAGCACAGAGGTCAGACGTTTCTTGTAGTTGGGGTCTCCAGGTTTGCAGACATCTCAGGAGGGATTTTGGTCCACTCTTCTTTACAGATCTTCTCTAAATCCTTAAGGTTTCTTGGCTGTCGCTTGCCAACTCGAACCCTCAGTTCCATCCAATCAATTTTCTATAGGATTAAGATCTGGAGACTGGCTAGACCACCCCATGACCTTAACCACTTGCCAACCGCCTCACGTACATTTACTGCGTCAAGTTGGCTCCACTTGCGCAGCCCGCCATCTATAAACAGCAATCCGTGGTTCTCGTGCCCACCGCACTCTGCGTGAGTGGGGCCGCGGGCTGGGCAGACTCGATGTCTGCCGGCGACCCGCGATAGCCTACTACACAGGAAGAACGGGGAACCACCTATGTAAACACGGTGGTTCCCCATTCTGACAGGTGGCTTGACAGAGATCTATTGATCCCTGTACTCGGGACCAGTTAGATCTGTCATGCCCCTGCCAGCCCAGCCCCCACACAGTGAGGGAACACATTTAACCCCTAGATTGCCCCCTACAGGTTAACCCCTTCCCTGCCAGTGACATTTATACAGTAATCAGTGGCTATTTTTAACACTGATCACTGTTTAAATGTCAATGGTCCCAAAAAAGTGTAAAAAATGTCCAATTTGTCCACCGCAGTATCGCAGACCCGATAAAAATCGCAGATCGCCACCATCACCAGTAAAAAAAAATTAAAAATAATAAAAACGCCATAAATTCATTCTCATGATTTGTAAACGCGACAACTTTTGCGCAAACAAATCAATCTACGCCTATTGTGATTTTTTTTTTATACCAAAAATATGAGGAAGAATATAAATCGGCATAAACTGATGAATACATTTTTTTTATATTTTTTTTTTTTGGATATGTATTATAGCAAACAGTAAAAAATATTGTGTTTTTTTTCAAAATTGTCGCTCTTTATTTGTAATGCAAAAAAAAAAACCGCAGAGGCGATAAAACACCACCAAAAGAAAGCTCTGCTTGTGGGAAAAAAAGGATGTCAATTTAGTTTGGATACAACGTCGCACGACCGCGCAATTGTCAGTTAAAGCGGTGCAGTACCGAATCGCAAAAAGTGCTCTGGTCAGGGGTTGAAGTGGTTAATGTGCTTCTTCTTGAGCCACCCCTTTGTTGCCTTGGGTCATTGTCATGCTGGAAGACCCATCCATGATTTATCCTCAGTGTTCTGGCTGAGGTAAGGAGGTTCTCATCTAAGATTTTACAATACATGGCCCCGTCCATTGGCCCCTCAATGTGGCAAAGTCGGCCTGGACCTTTAGCAGAGGAACAGCCCTAAAGCCTCATGGTTCCACCTCTGTGTGTGACTGTAGGGATGGTGTTCTTAGGATCATAGTCAGCATTTTTCTTCATCCAAACATGGCGAGTTGAGTTGATGCCGAAGAGCTCAATTTTGGTCTCATCTGACCACAGCACTTTCTCCCAATCCTTCTCTGAATCATTTAGATGTCCATTGTCAAGCTTCATGTGCCTTCTTGAGGAGGGGGACCTTGTGGGCGCTGCAGGATTTCAATCCATGGCGGGGTATTGGGTTACCAATGGTTTGTTTGGTGACTGCGGTCCCAACTGCCTTGAGATCATTCACAAGCTCCTCCCATGTAGTTCTGGGCTGATCCCTCACTTTTCTCATGACCATCCTCACCCCATGAGGCAAAATCTTGCATGGAGCTCCAGATCAAGGGTGATTGATGGTTATTTCATATTTCTTCCATTTGAGAATAATCGCTCCAACAGTTGTCTCCTTCTCACCAAGCTTCTTGCTGATGGTCTTGTAGCCCCCATTCCAGCCTTGTGCAGGTCTACAATCTTCTCCCTGATGTCCTTGGACAGTGCTTTGGTCTTGCCCATGATGGTGAGGGTTGGATGGAATAAAGATTCTGTGGACCGATGTCTATTATACACATAACGAGTTGTCGTTAGGGGAACCTTCTTACGTTGATTATTTTACTCACTGAACTGCAACTCCATTTATAACATTTGTATCGTGTGATATTTCTGGATTTTTGGTGGATATTCTGTCTCCATCATATAAAATACTCCAATGATAAAAATTATAGACACTTCATTTCTTTGTAAGTGGGCAAACTCACCCAATCTGCAGAGGTCTGAGGAAAATGTGGAGACATTGAAACGCGTCACCTGATTGGCTCCGGCAGCTGACGTCACTTCCGGGACTTCTGAACTTCCGGCTCAACGCTGCGCTCCAAGCTGGTTTCAAGGACAGGCTGTGAGGGACTCATACACAGCCGGATGGTCCCCTTCCTATCTGTTGGAATATTCACCCTTGCCCAGGAGAAGTGCCACGCTTGCCATGGAAAGGCTTGCTTCTACATGCCTGTTACTACTAATGTTTTGTACCCATTTGGCTGCTTGTAATAAATTCAGCTTGTATTCCATACTACACTTAGTCTGGCACACCTGGTTTTTCTTCCATCATATAAAATACACCTATGATCAGGGGCGTAACTACAGGGGTTGCAGTTGCAACCGGGCCCTGTGCTCCAGGGGGCCCGTGTGCCTCCCTTGTACACCTGGGTAGGAGGGATGGAGGGGGCGGCATTTAGAAGAACCAATCTCCACCACTTTCCTCCTAATGTAGGAGATTGGTTCCTCTATATGCTGCCCCCACCGCCCCTCCTATTCAGGTTACTTGTCTTCTGCTGTTCCCAGGGTCCCTGTGTGCTTCCCTGGTCCCCCCCCACAGAGCTGCTGTCTCCCCCCCTCCTGTAGAAGATGAGTCATGATGGAGAGATGGGAACGGGTCGGTAAATTTGTCATTTACCGCCTCCTTCCTTTTCTGAATGGACAGAGTCAGTGATTGGTACCAATTGGTTCATTCATAACTAAAGCATAGTAAACTGCTTTTACTGTACTTCTGTTTCTGAATGAATGGGAGGCTCGGTACACTACTATTCGTTTATTCGGTGGGACCGTAATAAAGGGAGTAAAGGGCCCCGGATCAGTGGGAAGAAGGAAGGGCCCTGGCCAGGGGTCAGGGGGGCCTTTGTGATTTCTTGCACCTGGGCCCTGAAGGTTCTAGTTATGCCTCTGCCTATGATAAAAATCATAGACCCTTCATTTGTTTGTAACTGGGCAAAGTTACACAATCATTATTTTCCCCGCTATATGAACTTTTTTTTTTCTTTTAATTAAAATTTTAAGCCCAGAAATACATTTTTATACCTTTTAACTTTTTTTGTATATACACAACATTTTGTAACTCTCCATTAACCACCTGACCTCCAGAAGGTTTTACCCCCTTCATGACCAGGCCCTTTTTTTTTGCTATTCAGCACTGCTGTTAATTTAACTGGTAATTGCTCGGTCATGCAACACCTCTGGGTTTTTTATTTCTTCTATAAAAAGGAAATAAAAAAAACAAAAACCTGACCTGTGTAGAATAAAGGTGCTAGGCGGACTCAGCCAGCTCTACGCCGCAAACCACGCCCCTTGACGCATTTCATCCACCGTGGCTTTGTCATAGAGGATAAGTACTGTCACCGCTGGATGAGTGAGCCAGGACGCCTGCACCTCCATGTCTGGGAACCACGGGGAGGAGAATCTTTCCTCTTGCTTGGAATGGCGCTTCAAGTTTTATTCCAGGTCACAAAAAATACATTAAATTAGCAAAAAAGATAGTTGTTCCCAGTGGTGGCTGGTAATGTATATTTTCAAGGGGGGGGGCCAAACAAAGCAAGCCCCGCCCCCCAGTTGGATGGCCTCGCACTTATACCCTACACCTCCCTCCATTCCCCCCGGTCGGTCGGCGCCGCACTTACCCCATCTAGTAGGTCACGGGAAGCTTCCTCCTATGTCACCTCCTCCTCGGTGACTTCACCCTGCATCTCGGGCTTCACGGCGGCTTCCCTCTGTGCGGTGGTCAATATGATTGCTTCTCCTCTCGGATAATCGGGTCTCAGGACCCGCTTCCTGATTGGCTGGGAGGAGAATCAGGAAGACAATAGCGAATATTAATTGCTCTGCGCCCCGAGACCACCCATTTTTGGAGCCAATTAGAGCCAGCGGCCCTAATCATGTGCTTCAAAAAAAAAAAAACCCCATTGGAAACCATGTGTCCGGCGCCCTGCATGTAGATTAGAGGCTGGGCGCATGGAGTAGAAGGGTGCCCCCCCCCCCTAATGGACGGGCCGCCACTGGTTGTTCTCAAGAAGATATAAACCCCCAACCATTTCTATTAGAAAAAAACTCCACTTTATCTATAACAGTGAGCGTCTATTACAGGCATTCCCTGCAACAGCTTCAATCTTGATAAAATGATTTACAACAGAAGAAGATGCAGACCGGCTGCTTGTGTTATTGCAGCACAAGATATGGGGGCACAGGAAAGTCATGTCATTGTAAAACAAACAGGGATTTATTCAGGAAAAAAAAAGAATGTTAAGTGTGTGATGGTGTAAGCAGGGGTTAGTACCCCTTTTAGGGAATCCCCTCCCCTGAGTGGACACTAAGGCTGGCCACACAGGGGTTGAATTCCGAAATAATTTTCTTTTAAAAATTTTATCTAAGAATTTTCATTAGAATTTCGCACCATTAGTTGGCTGCAACGGCCAATTTTCCTTCAGCCATCGAATTTGAGTGATTGGGCATTTTTTTTTTTTGGAAAAACTTAAACATTTTCTAATCAATGATGGAAAAATTGTGTGATAAATATAATCGAAAGAGAAAAGCGTATGAGCGCAAGAAAAGAAGATTCTCAGAAAGAAAAGAAGATTCACCAGCCATGAAAATTCTTTTCTGTAGCAACATGAGGTGAAATTGAAGGCTTGATTGGTCAGATTTTGAAATCAATGGTGGCGCCATCGGGTCACAAATGCACAAAATTTCAGACTTTTGAAAACAAATTTGTTCAGAAATTCGACCCGTGTATGGCCTGCATATGGGGTTGAAAACAAGAGCGTGCAAAGTCTGGTGCAACCCTCCATATAGGGTTGCCACATCATCCCTTTAATCCAGGACACATATGGATTACACAGGTTGTTGTTCTGAGGATAATTTAATGCAGATGAGGCACCAAGTGAGTTTAATTACCACCCTAATCACTTGCCGACCGCCGATCGGCATCTGACGGCGACAAGATGACTCTTTAAGGCAAATCGCCGTCATATGACGGCGGCTGCCAGATCGCGCACAGTGAGCGCGCGCGCTGCCAGAGGCGCGCCCGCGCGCTCACTGTGTCCGGGGAGGGCCAGGGAGCGGGTGCGGCGGAGTCGATCTCTGTCGGCCACCCACGATGCCCCCCCTGGAGTGAAAGAACGGAGGACCGTGTAAGTAAACACGGACCTCCGTTCTGTGTGAGGGGGAAGGGCTGTGATCACTTCCCTTCCCCAGCTAGGGCAGTCCCCCCACAGTTAGAACGCCCAGGGAACACAGTTAACCCTTAGAGCGCCCCCTGCAGGTTAACCCCTTCACTGCCAATGGCATTAACACAGTAATCAGTGCATTTTTATAGCACTGATCGCTGTATAAATGCCAATGGTCCCAAAAAAGTGTCAAAATGTTCCGACATGTCCGCCCCAATATCGCAGTACCGCTAAAAATCGCAGATCGCCGCCATTACTAGTGAAAAATAAAAACCCCAAAAATGAATTCTCATCATCCGTAAACGCGACCACTTTTGCGCAAACCAATCAATAAACGCCGATTGTGATTTTTTTTATCACAAATATGAGGAAGAATATAAATCGGCCAAAACCGATGAAAAAAAATGTTTGTTTATATTTTTTTTGGATTTGTATTTTAGCAAAAAGTAAGAAATTTGAGTTTTTTTGCAAAATTTTCGATCTTCTTTTGTTTATAGCGGCGATCAGAAATGACGCAGCGGTGATGAAATACCACCAAAAGAAAGCTCTATTTGTGGGAAAAAAAGGACGCAAATTTCGTTTGGGTGCAACGTCGCACGTCCGCGCAATTTTCAGTTAAAGCGACGCAGCGCCGAATCGCAAAAAGGGCTCCGGGCCTAAAGTGTGAAATCCTTCCGGGGCTGAAGTGGTTAACCAGCCTCAGAACAACCTGTGTAATTAATATGCATCCTGGATTAAAGGGATGATGTGGCAACCCTACCTCCATAGCAACCAATCAGCTTCCAGGTTTTATTGCCAAAGCTTAATTGAAGAAGCTGAAGTTAGAAGCTGATTGGCCGCCATGCACAGCTGTACCAAATTTTGCACTCTCCAGTTTTAGTAAATCAACTCCTAAAGGCGCGCACACACGGCACAATTATCGGCCAACAACGGTCGTCCAACGGCCTGTAAGACGATAATCCGACCGTTAGTACGCACGATCCAACAGCCAATTTCCAATTATCGTCCCACAGAAGGTGGCTTACAAGACTAGAAAACTCTTGTTGGCCAACAAGGCGTTGGCCAATTGTTGGCTGGTGTGTACAGAAGTTGGCCCAACAAAAAGTTGGAAGTGGAAACACGCATGGTCGGAATCCAGGAAGTGTTCGGTGGTGAAACCTGCGTTCCTAATTCACAAATCACATTCACCTGAACCTCCTCGTTATACGTCCGTAATAGGGTTGCCACCTCATCAACCTGAACACATAAATTACACAGCTTCTGTCTGAAGCTACTTCCAGACCGGCCGCTGGCATAATACGGTTTGAAGTGGAATACCGTTAGCAGATAGCTACCATAACCCGGGGTATCTTTTCTTTTTTTTTTAATGCATTTTAGTGTAAATGTGAGATGTGAGGTCTCATATTTTGGAGGTCCTGTCATGCTTTTTTCTATTACAAGGAATGTTTACATTTCTTGTAATAGGAAAAAAGTGATCAAAAAAATTTTTTTTTTAAAAAAAAGGTGTAAAAATAAAAATTAAAAAGTAAAATAAGTAATTAAAAAAAAAAAATCTAAAGCGCACCGTCCTTGCGAGCTCGCGCACGGAAGCGAATGCATACGTAAGTCCCGCCCACATATGAGAACGGTGTTCAAACCACACATGTGAGGTATCGCCGCGTAATCGTTAGAGCGAGAGCAATAATTCTATCACTAGACCTCCTCTGTAACTCAGAACTGGTAACTTGTAGAATTTTTTAAACGTTGCCAATGGAGATTTTTATGTTGCAAAGCTTGTCGCCAATTTTGAAGCATGACATGTTGGGTATCATTTTACTCGGCGTAACATTATCTTTCACAATATGGAAAAAAATTGACCTAACTTTAATGCTGCCTTATTTTTTAACTCAAAACACTGAATTTTTTTCAAAAAAAAAATCTCGCTTGTAAGACAGCTGTGCAAATACGGTGTGACATAAAGTTTTGCAACGGCCGCCATTTTATTCTCTAAGGTATATAATGTTTGGGGGTTCTAAGTAATTTTATAGCAAAAAAAACAGATTTTAACTCGTAACCACCGAACTCCAAAAAGAGGCTCGGTCTTAAAGTGGTTAATGCAGATGAGGCACCAAGTGAGTTTAATTACCACCTTAACCACTTCCTTACTGGGCACTTAAACCCCCCTCCTGCCCGGACCAATTTTCAGTTTTCAGCGCTGTCGCTCTTTGAATGACAAATTCTGGCTCGGAGAAAAACCTCAAGCCACCAATGCTCAATTTTAGACAAAAAAAACGATATTTTAATGAATCTTGGGGGTTTGTAATATATGGAATCTCTTATTTTACCGCCGGCAACGTTTTGAAATACAGTGTGGCATAAACGTGTCGACAGAATGTTCGCTCTAAAAAAAAAACTTTTTTTAAGTCACAAAACTCAATTTTTTATTCCGTCGTAATTTCAATCCAGTTAAAAAAAGGTATAACACTTTCTATTACAATGCGGCTCATTTTACTATGGGTTGTACAGTACGAAGTTTTAACCGCTGTTCGAAACGTTGTATTTTTAGA
>BLSH010082672.1:933030-953193 GCA_018402905.1 Glandirana rugosa
CCCCCCCCCCCCCCCCACCCCAAAGCACCTTGTCCCCATGTTGATGAGAACAAGGGCCTCTTCCCGACAACCCCGGGCTGTTGGTTGTTAAACAAGGGGGCCCCCATATCCCGCCCCCCCCATGTGAATGGGTATCGGGTACATCGTACCTCTATCCATTCACCAAAAAAGTGTCAAAAAGTAATAACCACAGGAAACCATTTTTGGAAAGTCCTTTATTAAAAAATAAAAAAGTAGCGTCCCTTGATGTACAGTATCTCACAAAAGTAAGTACACCCCTCACATTTGTGTAAATATTTTATTCTATCTTTTCATGTGACAACACTGAAGAAATGACACTTTGCTACAATGTAAAGTAGTGAGTGTACAGCTTGTATAACAGTGTAAATTTGCTGTCCCCTCAAAATAACTCAACACACAGCCATTAATGTCTAAACCGCTGGCAACAAAAGTGAGTACACCCCTAAGTGAAAATGTCCAAATTGGGACCAATTTTCCCTCCCCAGTGTCATGCGACTCATTAGTGTTACAAGGCCTCAGGTGTGAATGGGGAGCAGGTGTGTTCAATTTGGTGTTATCGCTCTCACTCTCTCATACTGGTCACTGGAAGTTCCACATGGCACCTCATGGCAAAGAACTCTCTGAGGATCTGAAAAAAAGAATTGTTGCTCTACATAAAGATGGCCTAGGCTATAAGAAGATTGCCAAGACCCTGAAACTGAGCTGCAGCACGGTGGCCAAGACCATAGAGCGGTGTAACAGGACAGATTCCACTCAGAACAGCGCCTCACCATGGTTGACCAACGAAGTTGAGTGCAGTGCTCAGCGTCATATCCAGAGGTTGTCTTTGGGAAATAGACGTATGAGTGCTGCCAGCATTGCTGCAGAGGTTGAAGGGGTGGGCGGTCAGCCTGTCAGTGCTCAGACCATACGCCACACACTGCATCAAATTGGTCTGCATGGCTGTCATCCCAGAAAGAAGCCTCTTCTAAAGATGATGCACAAGAAAACCTGCAAACAGTTTGCTGAAGACAAGCAGACTAAGGACATGGATTACTGGAACCATGCCCTGTGGTCTGATGAGACCAAGATAAACTTATTTGGTTCAGATGGTGTCAAGCGTGTGTGGCGGCAGCCAGGTAAGGAGTACAAAGACAAGTGTGTCTTGCCTACAGTCAAACATGGTGGTGGGAGTGTCATGGTCTGGGGCTGCATGAGTGCTGCCGGCACTGGGGAGCTACAGATCATTGAGGGAACCATGAATACCAACATGTACTGTGACCTACTGAAGCAGAGCTTCCCCTCCCTTCAGAGACTGGGCCGCAGGGCAGGATTCCAACATAACGACCCCAAACACACCTCCAAGAGGACCACTGCCTTGCTAAAGAAGCTGAGGGTAAAGCTGATGGACTGGCCAAGCATCTCCAGACCTAAACCCTATTGAGCATCGGTGGGGCATCCTCAAACGGAAGGTGGAGGAGGGCAAGGTCTCTAACATCCCCCAGCTCCGTGATGTCGTCATGGAGGAGGGGAAGAGGACTCCAGTGCCAACCTGTGAAGCTTTAGTAAACTCCATTTAACACACCTGCCCCCTATTCCCACCTGAGACCTTGTAACACTAACGAGTCACATAGCACCGGGGAGGGAAAATGGCTATTTGAGCCCAATTTGGACATTTTCACTTAGGGGTGTACTCACTTTTGTTGCCAGCGGTTTAGACATTAATGGCTGTGTGTTGAGTTATTTTGAGGGGACAGCAAATTTACACTGTTATACAAGCTGTACACTCACTACTTTACATTGTAGCAAAGTGTCATTTCTTCAGTGTTGTCACATGAAAAGATAGAATAAAATATTTACAAAAATGTGAGGGGTGTACTAACTTTTGTGAGATACTGTAAATCCATCATCAATCACGCCGCCCGCCGCACCCAAAAAAAAATAAAAATAAAAATGCTCCGCCTCCTAGGAGGCCTCCCGCCGACTGCCCGCTCTGCGCTTTGACAGTTCTTATATAGGCAAGGGGTAGGGCCACCTGGCTACGTCACCCGGTGGCAGCGCCCCCTTCTGACGTCACATGACGGGAAAACACTTATAAGGACTCTGATATAAGCAGAGGGACTGCCAGGATCACCGGGGATTTCACACAAAAGCGATACAAAGAGAACGGGAGGCTTTCTCATACAAGTGCATGGTACAGCAGCCACATATCAGGAATAGGAAATGTTGGGGAACCTATTGGTTAAAGTGGAACTTCATTCCCCCAATCAATATTGATTATCCTCATGCTGCTGGCATAGGAAAGTATATTATATTTACTTGTTTTACATCTTTTTTTTCTTCCTGATTTCTTGCCTAGGCAAATGGCATCATAAATCCCAGGAGTCTTCAGGAGGGGAGGAGGGTTTTTTTCAGCTAAGCACACCCTCCTGCATGCATGCTTGAGCCAGGGGCAGATGGATTTCAGGAAGTACATGAATCATTTGCCCTTACTCAAGATGGCCACAGCTAGAAATGCTAGGGGGGGGGTGTTTCAAAGTGATTTCTCAGCAAAATAAAGCATGGAGACATGGATGGGCGGATTGATGGATGGATGGATGGGGGGGGGGGGGGTTTGCTTTGAATATTAAAAAATTAATTAAATACGGTTTTTGGTTTGTGGTGCTCAGATGCAGTGAAGATCAACAGCTGCAGCCAATCAGCAGGGGTTTATGTGGATTGTGGAACTTGTAGTGGGTGGAGCCAACTGTCCCCTCCCACAGCTCTGCCCTCCCTTTCCTTGTGCAAGGTGTCTGGTCTTGTCTCCGACCCCTCCCATAGTTTTCTGCAGGTAGCCTATAGAGCGGGGTTTCTCAACCAGGGTTCCTCCAGAGGTTGCAAGGGGTTCCTTGAGCAATGATCAATTTCTACCTCTCAGATAAATTCCCAATGACATCATTGATCTTTTTAGCTATCTGTAAGGGGGTAATTCTTCCCAATGACCACAAGTGTAAGGAGCATTCTTCCCATTGACCACAAGTGTAAGGAGCATTCTTCCCATTGACCATCACACCAATGTATCATAAGTTGTAGATTTTTAATTTTTAACAGGGGTTCCCCGAGACCGGAGAATAATTTCAAGGGTTCCTTGGTGTTGAAAAGGTTGAGAAAGGCTGCTATAGAGGGTGGAGCCTGCTAGGCCCCTCCCACAGCTCTGCTCTCTATCTCTCTCTCCTTGTGCAGGGTGGCTGGTCTTGTCTCCGCCCCTCCCATAGTTTTCTGTAGGAAGCCTATAGAGGGTGGAGCCTGCTAGGCCCCTCCCACAGTTCTGCCCTCCCTCTCCTTGTGCAAGGTGTCTGGTCTTGTCTCCGCCCCTCGCATAGTTTTCTGTAGGAAGCCTATAGAGGGTGGAGCCTGCTAGGCCCCTCCCACAGTTCTGCCCTCCCTCTCCTTGTGCAGGGTGTCTGGTCTTGTCTCCGCCCCTCTCATAGTTTTCTGTAGGAAGCCTATAGAGGGTGGAGCCTGCTAGGCCCCTCCCACAGCTCTGCCCTCCCTCTCCTTGTGCAGGGTGTCTGGTCTTGTCTCCGCCCCCTCCCGCAGTTTTCTGCAGGCAGTCTGTCGTGGGTGGAGCCTGCTGGGCCCCTCCCACAGTTCTGTCTCTCTCCTTGTGCAGGGTGACTGGTCTTGTCTCCGCCCCTCCCATAGTTTTCTGAAGGCAGCCTGTAAAGGGTGGAGCCTGCTGGGCCCCTCCCACAGCTCTTCTCTCTGCACGGGCTACAACCCAGTCATGACTTCACTGCTACTTTCACAAGGAAATATCTTGGTTTGCTAAGGTGTTCGGTGCACACAAAGTGGATTTATACCCTTTACGGTTATTGTGGGATATATTTATAATAATGCTTTACTATTGGATGCTCAGTTTTCTGTTTCCTTCCTTCCCTCACTATATATAAACATTGAAGCTCGCTCGTGTTCTCGCCATTCATTGGACTCTTGTGTTTTACAGGCGTGCTATATAGTCTTCTCCCTGGTACACGCCGGACACATCACCGTGACCTATGGGGGGAACAAGATCTCCATGGAATGCTCTTCAGGCCTTCCTGTTTACTATTAGTCTGACGCTCCAGAGGATCCTAATCAACATTCTATACGAAATACAGCAAAAAAATGGAATCTCACTTTCCTTCGTTCATTTGTAGGTTTTACAGAATACGCATAGAGGTCATTTTGATAATATAAGACTTTCACTGCCAATCCCTACAGGCCAGGAGTCAATGGAATGACCAGCACAGCCATTGTTACAATTGGCCACCAGGTGGCACCGAAGGCAGGAAGTCACCTCCCCTGAGGATCTGAGTGCTTCATTCAAAATGGGCTGGACTCCCAACTTTTTAAAGAATATGCATAGAGATGATTTAGAAAAAATACTGTAAAACTTTCACTGCCAATCCCTACAGGACAAAAGTCAATGGAATGGCCAGCACAGCTATTGTTGCGATTGGCCACCAGATGGCACTGAAAGCAGAAAGTTTCCTCCCCTGAGGTTTGGAGCGCTTCATTTAAAAGGGCCTGGATTCCAAACTTTTTACAGAATATGCATAAAGAATAATTAGAGAAATGTGATACTGTAAGACTTTCACTGCCAGCACAGCCATTGTTGCCATTGGCCACCAGGTGGCTCTGAAAGTTGGAAGTCCCCACCCCTGAGGATTCAAAGGGACTGGATTCAAAACTTTTTACAGAATATGTATAGAGATGGTTTAGAAAAAAATGTGATACTGTAAGGATTTCGCTGCCAATTCCTACAGGCCAAAAGTTAGTAGTATGGCCAGCACAGGCATTGTTGCCATTGGCCACCAGGTGGAACTGAGGTCTAGAAGTCCCCCCCCCCCCCGAGGATCTAAGCGCTTCTTTTAAAAGGGCCTGGATTCCAAATTTTTACAGAATATGCATAGAGAAGAATAAGAAAAATGTGATACTGTAAGGCTTTCGCTGCCAATCCCTACAGGCCAAAAGTTAGTAGTATGGCCAGCACAGGCTTTGTTGCCATTGGTCACCAGGTGGAACTGAAATCTGGCAGTCCCCTCCCATGAGGACCTGAGTGCTTCATTTAAAGGGGCCTGGATTCCAAACTTTTTAAAGAATATGAATAGAGAAGAATTAGAAAAATGTGATACTGTAACACTTTCACTGCGAATCCCTATAAGCCAAAGTCAATAGAATGGCGAGCACAGACATCGTTGCCATTGTCTACCAGGAGGAACTGAAATCTAAAAGTCCCCTCCCCTGAGGATTTGAGGGCTTCATTTAAAAGGGCCTGGATTCCAAACTTTTTACAGAACATGCATAGAGATGATTTGGAAAAACGCGATACTAACAGGCAGAGTCCTCTGATTCCTACTGTATTGAACTGTATTGTAACTGTACTGTCTGCCCTCATGTTGTAATGTGCTGCATAAACTGTTGGCGCTGTATAAATCCTGTATAATAATAATAATAATAATAATACTGTAAGCCTTTCATTGCTAATCCCTACAGGCCCGGAGTCAATAGAATGGCCAGCACAGCCAGTGTTAAGATTGGCCACCAGGTGGCGCTGAAAGTTGGTTGTCCCCTCCCCTGAGGATCTGTGTGCCTGATTCAAAAGCCGTTGGATTCCCAACTATAGAAAAAAAATCTATATAATAAAAATGCTTTCTTTTTAGAATATAAATGAGTCCAAATCATGAAATAACCCATAAGCTTGGATTTACAAGAAACCATTTAAATTGTAGTATGATGATGTCACCGGTGTAACCAATATGGAAGAGCTGTGTGAACGAGTCATACGGATTTTGATGGACAATACATTTACAGATATTGTCTGCAAGTCAATGATTTTGATTG
This sequence comes from Glandirana rugosa, assembly GCA_018402905.1. Classification (NCBI taxonomy): domain Eukaryota; kingdom Metazoa; phylum Chordata; class Amphibia; order Anura; family Ranidae; genus Glandirana; species Glandirana rugosa. Next base: position 938,896 of record BLSH010082672.1, read on the forward strand.
GGGAACGTGAACTTTAAGTGACGCTGCAAAAAGATATTTCCTCTCCTCCGGGACATTTTTTTATGACCGTAGCAAAGTTTTTTGCGAATATAAAGGCAGTTTGTTCCTACTCTGTGGATCCTGATACATGATTTCCATACACTTCCTAAGTGGGAGGGTCTACCTGCTAATGATCACATGATCCATCCAATTGCTAATAACAAAGGGGAAAAAGAAGACAACCAATCAGACGAGCAGGAAATGACACGGTATTATGGTTACAAAGAAGCAGAATTTGACATTACTGCACATTCGAAATTAAAAATTAATTTTACATTAAATAAATATATTACAAAATATCTTTTTTTTTATCAATTATATATGTGAGAGGAATTTTCCATGAAAATGGAGTTGTCTTTAACCACTTGACCTCCGAAAGGTTTCACCTCCTTCATGAAAAGGCAACTGTGGTCATAGCTGGCAATTGGAAATTTATATCATTTTTTTCACACAATTAGAGCTTTCTTTTGGTGGTATTTGCTCACCACTGGGTTTTTTAATTTTTTTTTTTATTATATAAAATGAAAATGACCGAAAATTTTGAAAAAAAATGATGATGCTTTGCAGGGATGAGAAACAGAGAGATCATTCCCTCTGTACAGAGCTCTGTCTTCAATGTCAGCACAGAGCTCTGGGCTGTGATTGGACATAGCCGATCAGCAGGTCCGTGAATCATTGGCTGGGACTTGCTGATAGACTCCTGCTGTGTACAATCACCCATCGCTTTGCCTACATGGACCGCAGTACATTGCTGGTGGGCAGTCCTTAAGTGGTTGATTCAATGACTGGTCAAAACAAGCCTTTCCCCTTAAGGGAGCCTGCCAGGGGGCGTGCATGAGCGCGCCCTAAACCCAGAAGTAGGCAGCAATGTATGGGTACAGTGAAGGCAGGTGGTCACTAAGTGGATAACAAGTGTCTACTACTGACCTTTGACAAAAATGTTATATAATAATAATATTATCAGTAAAATGAAAGCCAACATGTTTAGGGGTGTCAGGAACTCCTCCTTCATCAGGGCTCGCGTATTGTCATTAGAGACATGTGCAATTCGTTTTGGTCAGAATACAAATTCGGATCAATCTTTGGTTATTCGGAGATCCGGATATACAGTGGAACCTTGGTTCACAAGTAACGCAGTTAACGAGCATTTAAAAAAAAAATCCTGACTCAGTTTGCGAGTGCTGTCTCGCAAAACGAGCAGAATTAAGCCTCTGTGCATGCAGTATCGCATGTGGCCAGCGATGCGGGGGTGCTGGTGAACCTCGGAGACCCTCGGAATCCGTCGGAAGCATTCGGAAATACTCGGAAATACCGAAAGACTAAACAGTTCCCTAGCATTTCCGAATGTTTCCGGCCGTTTCCGAGGCTCACCAGTGCCACCACGCCTTTGGCCACATACGGTATTGCATACAACAGGCGCCCCCGGACCTCTGGCCACACACAGTAATGCATTGGCAAGCAGTGCTGTGGAACAAATTATCTGAGTTTCCATTGTTTCCTATGGGGAAACTTGCTTTGATATACGAGTGATTTGGATTACAAGAATTCTCCTGGAACGGATTATCCTCGTAATCCGAGGTTCCACTGTATCCGAATCTCCGAATTAAATAGTAACAAATAGTAATGAATTTCATTGAAATCCGCTAAAATACTTTTCATTTATTCATTTTCTCATCTTCAGAATGATTAGAATTTGTAACGGTCGGAAAATGATTGACCGATCTGAATCCTGTGTGAAGAGGAGCTGGTTGCTAAGCAGCGGGCCGGGAAGCCGGCCGCCGTATCCTTAACACTCGGTTGTCAAAAATGGTGTGGGGTCCCCTGCGAAAAAAAACATAATAGACCCTTATCTGAGCATGCAGTCTGGCAGGTCAGAAAGGGGGGGGGGGACAAACGAGCGGCCCACACATTTAGTTTTTTTTATTTTGATGTGCAGCAAAAGTGCCATTTCTAAAGAAAAAAGTCAAATCATATTTAAATTGCAGTTGCAATTGCCGGCACCCGGTTATATAAAAGAAAAGAAAAGCATGGGTTCCCCCCATTCCATACCAGGCTCTTTGGGTCTTGTATGGATTTTAAGGGAGGCACCACACTTTTTTTCTTTCTTTCTTTTTTTAAAATAACCGGTCGCCGAAAATTGCAACTGCAATTTAAATGTGGTTTGACTTTTTTCTTTAGAAATGCCACTTTTGCTGCAGCATGCTCTATATATGCTACAGATGCGCCACTTTACAGGCAGACTAAGGGGACCCCCAGGCACTAAATTTAAAGGAATTTTTATTTTTACTGTTTCACTTTAAGTGGGCTTCCCACGCCATTTTTTTCTCTTTTTTTGGCATGGAGTTCCCCTTAAAATCCATACCAGACTCGAAGGGCCTGGTATGGATTTGGGGGGGGGGGGCATGCTGTTTTTGTTAACATTTTTGCACTGCTGTCATTGCACAGAATTCAAGTTGGTCAAACATTTTTCGACCGATCAGAATTCGAATCGTTCTAAAAATTTGGAATTCGTTAGAAAATGAATGAACTGCATTAAATTTAATGAAAAGAAATTGAACGGAAACTAAACAAAACAATTCAAACTCCGAAACGAAATTAGTTACATAACAAATCAATCCGAAATGAAACAAAACATATTTCTCCATTCTGCACATGTCTAGTTGTTATATACTTATAACGAATGTTTACCAAAAGCCAGTAGCAGAAATGTGCTATACAATAAATAGCCACATTCAGACAAGCCCTGGTGAAGGGGGAGTGCCTGCAGACCGAAACGCATTGACTTTCTTTTATTGATCGTGAAATAAAACTTTGGGCTCTGAGCTTTGGTGTTGTGTTACTTCTGGTTCATGTATAGTTGAATCTGTCTGAAGACCCCCTCCTTTTTGGGGGTGTTTTCTGGTATATGTAAGCAGCCTTATCAAAATTTGATTAATAAGATGGTCTTGGATCACCCCGGATGCCAAAACGCCTCTGTTTGTAGACCCACTGACCTTTTTTTCACTATACAGATCAGCAGATTCTGGTTTTCTCTGTGCATTTCCTGAACCTGCAGATTTGTATGCGCAGCGCACTACTTAGGTAGTGAGTATTTTTGGTAAGGTGAGAAAAATTTAGTCAGGCCTGACTGTTTTTGTTTCTGGGCTGGGAGTGGCTCAGGTAGGACTGGGTGACTCACAGATGAAGTCACCAGGACCTCCCACTTCTGTCCAGAGCTTGTGGAATGTTCTGGACAGAGAACTGGGAGGGAGGTGTAGCCATCTGGGTTGTTGTAAGGACCCCTGACCAATCCCCAAACTGGATTGGCAGGGGGCAGGCCTCCTTAAATACCAAGGGTCAGCCCAGTCTGGGAGGAGTGAGTTTGGGGGGAAGAGCTGGAATGCAGCTGAGGCTGCGGAGGCCTCACCAGGGAGCCCCCAGTTTGGGGGGGGTGACCTTAAGGCCTGAGGCTCGGGTGCATTCAGGAGGATAGTGAGATCCTGGAAGTGAGGCACAAGGGAGCGGGAGAGCAACAGACAGTGCTACTGGAGAAGCTCAACAAGGAGTCCATTGATGGTTGGTGAGTGGCACACACCCTGCAAAGCTGTGGAGGCATGCTGGAGCAAATGGGGGTGAGAGACTGTCTGGAAGGATTCAAAAGTCAGTGAGGGACTGTGATGCTACCATGGTAGTGGCATAGCTCCCAACTGTCCCTGATTTCGAGGGACTGTCCCTGATTTGTAACATAGTCCCTATGTCCCTCATTCCTCCTCATTTGTCCCTCATCTTGGTCTGATGCATATACCTATATTTAAAATGCACTATTTATCTATCAAAAAGTGTTTTACAATGCTAAACCTTTCATCCAATGTCTAAATTGTGGCATTTGTACATTTAAAAGCCAATATAAAGGAATAGAAGTGGTAAAAAAAAGCACTTGTGGGTTTAACTAATCTTTTTTTTTTGTATAATTATCCTTTAAGGGGGCGTGGCAGGGGTGTGTGTCCTATGCCTACATACTTTTGCTAATAGGTGTCCCTCGCTCTCATCTCAAAAAGTTGGGAGGTATGGTAGTGGTGAAGGCCATCGCAGCTGAAGTGGCTGGCAGGGCCTGGAAGAAGAGGATGGGCTGGGAGTAGTAGTCCGTCGAGCCGGCTAGCACAGTAGGAACTTTTTATTTTACACTTTGGGGTCATCTGTCACTACCTGTAATGGGTGGTCTGGAGGCACTGCATACAATACAGCAGGCCTCACCATGTGCTAGCTGGGCCGAATAAACGCTGGAGGTCTAATAAATTTCCTTCTAGGCCTCACTGGAGAAATAAGAGAACTGCAGGTGAGAGGAGCAAGGAGATCATCTGGAGTAGAAGAGAACTGCAGGTGAGAGGAGCAAGGAGATCATCTGGAGTAGAAGAGAACTGCAGGTGAGAGGAGCAAGGAGATCATCTGGAGTAGAAGAGAACTGCAGGTGAGAGGAGCAAGGAGATCATCTGGAGTAGAAGAGAACTGCAGGTGAGAGGAGCAAGGCCTCACCTGGAGAATGAAGAAGAAAAATCCTGCGCTTAGGCCAAAAAGCTAAAGTCTATAAAGTCTCTTAATAGTATGCAGCTTTGCAGACAGGTTCCGGTTCAACCCACAAGTAAGATATGGTTAATACTGCAGCGCAAAAAATCCAAATACATTCTTTAGAAGGAAATCCAATGGGAATAGCAAATGCCCACCACCAGAGACACCTCCACACTGATCTCCTTACCGGATCACGGTGACCCCCTATTACGGAGGGTCAGTATATGCCTTGATATTATATGTAATCTCCCCAGCAGCAGTCAGCACTCACCTGGAGAATGACACGTGAAGTGCTGGAGGAAGAGATGTGCTGTATAAACGGGAAGTCTATATAGAGGTCCCATGTGCTTGGATTAATTATTTGGGCATCCCCACAACATCCCAACTCCCATCCAAGTTAAATCCCCTAATAAGGCAAAACAAACCAAAGTACCGGCCTGTTCTGTGACTCAGGAAGGGGTATGGATGTGATTGAGGGCAGTGTGAGCAGGTGAACCACAACACTCAGCCACCCCTAAGGGGGCCATTGCATACATATGATTGGATTGTATAGGATGATGTCACTATATCTCATCCAATGACACTGCATGTGACTGAAATGGCACACTGAGTATACTACGGGCAATGGGCGGGGCGGCGGGACAAGCATAGCCACACAATACAAATGTATTTGATTTTTTTTTAACCACTTCAGCCCCGGAAGGATTTCCCAGTTTAGGACCAGAGCACTTTTTGCGATTCGGCGCTGCGTCGCTTTAACTGACAATTGCGCGGTCGTGCGACGTTGAACCCAAACTAAATTTACGTCCTTTTTTCCCACAAATAGAGCTTTCTTTTGGTGGTATTTGATCCCCTCTGCGTCATTTCTGATTACCGCTATAAATAAAAAAAGAGCGACAATTTTGCAAAAAAAAAAAAAACTGTTTTTCTTACTTTTTGCTAAAATACAAATTCAAAAAAATATATAAAAAAAACATTTTTTTTCACTGTTTTGGCCGATTTATATTCTTCCTCATATTTGCGGTAAAAAAAAATTGCAATTGGCGTTTATTGATTAGTTTGTGCAAAAGTTGCCGCGTTTACGGATGATGAGAATTAATTTCTGGAGTTTTTATTTATTTTTTAATTTTTTTACTAGTAATGGCGGCGATCTGCGATTTTTAGCGGTACTGCGATATTGTAGGGGACATGTCGGACGATTTTGACACTTTTTTGGGACCATTGGCATTTATACAGCGATCAGTGCTATAAAAATGCACTGATTATTGTGTAAATGCCATTGGCAGTGAAGAGGTTAACCTGCAGAAGGCACTCTAAGGGTTAACTGTGTTCCCTCAGTGTGTTCTAACTGTGGGGGGGCTGGGCTGCCATGGGCATAAGAGATCTAACTGATCCCAGTGACAGGAATCAGTAGATCTCCTATGCCCCCACTGAAAGAGCGGGGAACCGCTGTGTTTACATCGGCGGTTCCCCGCTCTTTGGCTGTGGCCGCTCATCGTGGCTCGCCGGCGGACATCGGATCTGCCCGAGCTGCGGGCACACTCCTCCGGAGTACGGCCTAGCTGCCACTCTGCAAATCGCCGTTTATTTACGGCGATTCGCGGGACACATCCACACTGCCGCCGTAAATATACGATAGGCAGTGTGGAAATGGTTAAACACACTGGGCACTGGGGGTCAGGTGACTCGAGGACTGCAATTTCTTAAAGAAAAAGTATTCTGGGTTCCAGCATATTTCCTTATTTATTATGGTAAGGACTAAAAAAAAATTCCATTTATTTTTTCTTTAAGGCAACATGTTGCATAGTAATATATTTATATTTTGCATTCTTCTTTTGAGCCACCAGATGGAGCTCTGGTCTTATTTTCTCCATGTCTACCGATCCATCGTTCTCATCTTCACTGAAGGTAGTCTTTGTTTAACCACTTGCCCTACAGAAGATTTACCCCCCCCCCCCAATGACTAGGCCATTTTTTGCGATACGGCACTGTCTTAACTGACAATTGCGTAGTCGTGCGACGATGTACCCAAATAAAATGAACGTCCATTTTTCCCCACAAATAGAGCTTTCTTTCTCGAACATCGCGGGACACAGAGCAGGCTATATATTCTATACTTACTGGGTTATGCGCCACCTATAGGTGAATGGACACTGGTAATCAATAAAAAACAAACAGGAACTTCCCCCTCCTATATAACCCCTCCCACACTGGGGGCACTTCAGTTTTTTCGCCAGTGTCTTGAAGGTGGATGGTCACTTCTACAGCTCTGTGGAGCTTCTATGGTGGTTCCCACACAGGTTCTTTTTAGAATCAGGGACAGCCTTCATACCTGATCCATTTCAAACAGCATTTAAGCAAAGATAAATGGTACCCGGGCCTAGGGTTGACACCTCATCCCTTTAAACCCGAACACATATGGATTGCACAGGTTGTTGTTCTAAGGCTAATTTAATGCAGATGAGGCACCAAGTGAGTTTAATTACCACCTTAATCAGCCACAGAACAACCTGTGTAATTAATATGTGTTCGGTTTTAAAGGGATGAGGTGGCAACCCTACCCGGGCCCCGCTAAGAAGACAGAAGAAACTGCAAGGTTTTGCCTGTAAGCGACCATACATGGCGCTGGATCCTGCATGTAGGTAAACCTGGAACACTGAACCAAGGTACGCCTGCAGGGTGCTGTACAGGTCCAAAGGAGAGGGCCCTCAGAATGGGTACCACTACCTGGTCCTTGTAGGTCCTTGAGACAAAGCCCGCCGTGATGGGTGAAGGTTGGGCCTGCAGTCTCCTCCAGGCCCTGCGGCGGGAATGGTGAGTAATCCCCAATGGGGATAATGTTACTGAACCCAGCTGGCTTCCTGCAAACATAGGAAAAAGTTTGTTTAAATTTTGCCTCCTTTTGCCTGCACTTCTTTTTTCTGACCACCAGAGGGCTCGGCTAGAAAGACACAGTCATGCTTGTTCTTGCCTGCAGTTCCTGTGAAGCTGCCACCAGGGGGAGCCTGTGCCAGTACTAATCTGTCTTTTCACTAGGTAAGTGAATGGACGATTGCAGGAAGTCAGGACAGGGCTGGAGAGCAGGCTAAAGATCCTCCTGGTGACACGTGAGTCTAGGGGTGGGAGCTGAGTCAGGTTGGGCAGAAAGCTGGGTTCGGGGAACGTGGGCAAAGCAGGTCATGCACTAGCAGCCATGGCTTCCAAGAAGCAAAAGGGGAGCAAAGCTGCCTGTAATAAGGCTAGAGGCACAGGTGTATTACCACAGCCATTGCTGAGGCTAGTCGGATCACTGTTGCCATTGCCTCCCCTGAGAGACCAGAAGCAACCGGGCTATCTGAGCCACTGCGGCTGTCTGGTATTGTAGCTGACCTCTCATCTGTTTCCTCACAGTATGTTACTAAAGATGACCTGAGCTTGGAAACCAGGATTGCTGGTATGATTGCTTCTATCACACACGGTGAGAAGGGTGACAGGTCTCCTTCCCCTAACCCTTTGATTCTGGAGCGAGAATGGGTTGATGATGGAGAGGAGGTAGCTACAAGGGATCTGGCCGATTCTTTTGCAGACACTTCTGCTTCAGAGGGTCCTGAGCTAGAAGAATCCCCAAGGACACCTGCCTCTCACTCTCAGAGGCTGCTGATCCAGGTACTTACACATAAGGTACGTGCAGCATTCAGGCTACCTCAAGCGGAGAGTCCTGTGGATGTGCATTCCTCCCTTGGGTCATTAAAATACCACAAGGTGTGCAGCTATTCTCTTTGCACCCTCTCCTTGAGAGGATGATATATGCTGACTGGGTGCATCCGGACAGATTGTTTGTTCCTTCTAATACATCCTATGCAGGAAAGCTTTTTGAGAAGGGGGGGGGGGGGGGTACTAGCTGTCCATGCAGCAGTCACATCCCTTAATTAATCCCTGGCCTGCCATGTTGATAATGCCCAGGTGTTAAGGACCCTTCAGATAAAAAGCTGGAGTCCTTATTAAAGGCTTCTTTTCCTTGGCTGGGCATCGGAGCTTATTTTTTTTTTACTGTTCTGAAGCAGCATAGAGGCCACATTGGATGCATATGTGCTTGGCTCATCCTGCTTGGGTCCGGTTCCAGTTGATCAGAGGCCTGCTTGCAAACTGGCTTAAACGCATGGTTGCTAAAAAAAAAAATAAAAAATAAAAAAGCACGTCTGCCTAAATGAATGTTTGCAGGAGCATGTGTTTGCTTAAAACACATTTGGTTGTTAAAACACATGAGGGCTACAACACAGGGTTGCAGAGCAACACATGTCGCATAAGACTTGGGTCGCATACAGGCTCGTGTGGCATAAACTTGTGTCGCATAGAGACTTGTCGCATAGAGTCTCGTGTCGCATGGAGGCTCATGTCGCATGGGGAGACTCAGGTGGCGTGGGCCCGTGTCACATGGGCCTGTGTCGCATTGAGACTTGTGTCTGCATGGGCGCCTCTCTGCATAGGTCACATGATGCATAGCACAAATGATGCAGAGACAACTGATGCCTATGAATGCATGTTGTGCATAAACAGATGCATGCTTACTTACGTACATTTTGAATAAACACATGCCTGCTCAAACCTATTACGGTCCAAAGGCAAAACGGGGAGCTAAGGCCTATTCTAGATCTCAAGGTCCTAAACCAATGCATCAATAGACATCAAGTATGCATATTTGCCTGCACCAATTTTGCTACTTCATCAGAGTTTTTTTGCGTTTTTCGATAGAAGAATGACGCTACCAGTTCTGGCTCTGCCATTCAGGATCGCAATAGCTCCTTGAATCTTCATAAAGATTCTGGCTCCAGTGATGGGCCTTCTAGGGTCATGGGGGTCCTAATAATGGGATGCCTGGACAACCTCTTGCTCAGAGAACAGTCTCGGTGCAGACTCGGGCAGAATGTGACCCTAACAATCCTGGGAAGCAGGGGTTGGGTCATGTATGTAGGGTATTCCTTATTAGACCCAGTTAAATCTCTGGAATATCTAGGTCTATAGCTAGATACAGTCTAAGCAAGGATACTCTCACCGTTGAGAGGATCAGTGACCTAAAGGTTCTGGTAAGCCAGGTGAGGGCGATGAGACACTCTTCAGTTCTCCTGTGTGAGGCTGCTAGTGAAGATGGTAGCCTCTATCGAGGCAGTTCCCTATGCACAGTGTCACTCCAGGGTGCTTCAGCACAACATCCTGGCAGAGTGGAACAGACAATTGCAGACTTCGGATTCCTGCATATCCTTATCTCCCAGGGCTCGATGGAATCTCACCTGGTGCTTAGTAAACCAGAAACTGTCTCAGGGCAGATCTTTTCTTCCAGGATCTTGGAAGATTGTGACCACAGATGCCAGTCTTGTAGGCTGGGGAGTGGTCATGGGGTACTCCACAGTCCAGGGGAGATGGTCCTTGGTGGAGCAGAGATTGCCCATAAACCTCCTATAGCTATGAGCTATTCGGCTAGCTCTGAGGGATTGGACATCCATGTTGCAGGGCTACCTGGTAGGGGTACAAGCCATGGCAACTTTGCAAGACTCACTGCAGTTCACATCCCAGGCAAGGGAAAATTGGAAGGTGCCCTTCTCAGCCGCCAACAGATACACCTGGGAGAGGGGTCACTGCAGCCCGAAGTGTTTCGGGAAATTTGCCTGCGCTGGGGGACGCCAGAGGTTGATCTACTGGCATCCCAATTCAACAAGCTGTTTGAGTCCCGAGCAGGGGATCCTTGGGCTATAGTAGTAGGGGCTCTGGAGATTCCATGAGCCCAGTTCTCCTTGATTTATGCCTTTCCCCAATCTCTCTGCTACCGCATCCCTTGCGCAAAATTCGGGAGGAGGCGGTGACAGTCTTTCTGGTGGTACCAGATTGGGCCAGGAGGCCTTGCTACCCAGAGATAATGAGGTTAATGGCGGACGGGCCTTGGCAGCTTCCGGTCCGATCCGATCCGATCTACTCTCTCAGGGTCCTATATTCCACCCGAATTTACGTGCGCTAAGCTGACGGCATGGCGATTGAAGCCACGGTATTGAGAGATCCTGGGGTTTTTGGGCCCTGTGTTATCTACAATGGTAAACCCTAAAAAGCTGGTCACCAGGAAGATTTATCACAGGGTCTGAAAGGCTCACATTGCGGGGTGTTAGGCCAGGAAAAGGTATCCCCACAAGTATGTGATTGGTAATTTGCTATCCTTTCTTAAAGCAGGAGTAGACTTGAAGGTGGTTTTGACTACAATCAAAGGACAGGGTTCTGCCTTGTCCATATGTTTCAGAAGCCTTTGACTTCTCACTCCTTGATCAGGACCTTTCTTCAAGGGGTAACTCATCTGTTACCAGTTGTTAGATTTCCTCCCTGTCCATGGGACTGAATCTGGTTTTGTCAAAGGACAAGTTTCTGCCTTGTCCATATATCTCCGGAGGCCTTGGCTTCTCACTTCTTGATCAGGACTTGTCTACAAGGGGTAACTCAGCTGTTACCTCCAGTTAGATTGCCTCCCTGTCCAGGGGATTGGAATTTGGTTTTGTCAGTGCTGCAGAAGCGGCCTTTTGAACCTATTAGGGAGATTCCTTTGGTCTTTTTGACTAGGAAACTAGACTTTCTCTTTGCCATCACCCCAGCCAGAGGGGTTTCGATGTTGGCAGCTCTTTCTTGTAAAGAGCCAGACTTGAGATGGCACCAGGATAAGGTGGTGTTGCGGCCTCTTCCACCCTTCCTACCGAAGGTCGTGTCAGCCTTTCATCTCAATGAAGATATTATGTTACCTTCTTTTTATCCTTGGCCCTCCTCACGGAAGGAGAGGCGATTTCACTCTCTAGATGTGGCGCGTGCTGTTAAGCTCTATTTGAAGAGATCTGTAGACATCAGTAGGACTGATGCCTTTTTTTGTTGCCTGAAGGCCCTAGGAAGGGTCGGGCGGCTTCCAAGGCAGCTGTTTTCACTGATTAGCCAGCTGATTACTCAAATTTATGGTTAAAGGGGGAAAGCCCCTCCATTCAGGGTGAGGGCTCCTTCCACCAGGAGATAGGGACCTCCTGGGCTTCTGCCACCAAATGTTGGTGGCACAGATTATGAGGCTGCTACATGGTCCTCAGTACATGGTCCTCAGTACATGGTCCTCAGTACATGGTCCTCAGTACATGGTCCTCAGTACATGGTCTTCAGTACATGGTCCTCAGTACATGGTCTTCAGTACATGGTCCTCAGTACATGGTCCTCAGTACATGGTCTTCAGTACATGGTCTTCAGTACATGGTCTTCAGTACATGGTCCTCAGTACATGGTCTTCAGTACATGGTCCTCAGTACATGGTCCTCAGTACATGGTCCTCAGTACATGGTCTTCAGTACATGGTCCTCAGTACATGGTCTTCAGTACATGGTCCTCAGTACATGGTCTTCAGTACATGGTCCTCAGTACATGGTCCTCAGTACATGGTCTTCAGTACATGGTCTTCAGTACATGGTCTTCAGTACATGGTCCTCAGTACATGGTCCTCAGTACATGGTCCTCAGTACTTACACAAGATTCTATCAGGTGGATGTAAGAACAGCGGAGGATTCCGTTTTTTGGCCACAGCATATTAAGGGTTTTGGTTTAATCTCTGCTCTGTGTCACGTGATGTCCGAGAAAGAAAATTGGATTTTTTATACATACTTACCTGTAAAATCCATTTCTTTCGAAGGACATCACGGGACACAGAGGTCCCTCCTCTCTGTCTTTGTGGAGTTCATTCAGTGTTGCCAACCTCCCGCAGCGTTTTTTATTGGCAAAACTTGGAAAATTTACTGGCGCAACATATTTTTTACTGGCAACTTAAAAAAATAATAGAACTCCTATTAAAAACAAAGACAATTGATATTTAAACACAATATGGAAACACTGGCAATACCTATAGCAATTAATTTGCCTGGTTTACACTTAAAAATTCAGCACAGCATGAGAAATTATCAGACCCTGATATTTATAGACAGTTGTAAAAATCACAGATTTTTACAAACTGTCAGTAAATTTACTGGCGGTTGGCAACACTGAGTTCATTGCTTGCTTCAAAACTGAAGTGCTCCCAGTGTGGGAGGGGTTATATAGGAGGGGGAACCTCCTGTTTGTTTTTTATTGATTTCCAGTGTCCATTCACCTATAGGTGGCGCATAACCCAGCATGTATAGAATATATAGCCTGCTCTGTGTCCCGTGATGCCCTTAGAAAGAAATGGATTTTTACAAGTAAGTATGTATAGAAAATCCAATTTTTTCTATAGTCGGATAATTAAAAGATGACCTGTAATTGGTTGTGTTTGGTCGCTATCATTTGCCCAGAGCTTATTGGCTGACTGAAAAAAAAAGGAATTTGTACATCAACATGGGATGAAAAAAAAAGCAGGATTGGTAGAAATCTATAACAGCAAGAAAAAGGGAAACGGAAAACAAGAGAAATGATTGCCCGCAGATTCCATGTTTTTCATTCGTTTGGCAACAAATTCACTGCGGTTTCTATGGTGCTTAGCTTTGCTTTCTCTCTTTTTTTTACGAAGAGCCCCCCTTTATTATCAACCTAAACACTTTTCAGAACCGGGGACGTTTCCAGGAACAAAAACCTGCGAGTTTAAAAAATGACAGTTGGCAGCTCTGCCGTCTTTTAGGTGACATAAAATGCCATTAAAAACATTTCAGGGGAACACAGAAAAGTGACGGCAGAAAAAAGATCAAGAAGTCCATCGGGTCTGCCGTTTTTTTTTTTTTTCAATACGTGTTTTGTAATTTTTTTGGTTAACTTTTGTCTGAGTATAGATCTACGCTATATTACCAAAAGTACTGGGACGCCTGCCTTTACACACACATGAACTTTAATGGCCTCCCAGTCTTAGTCTGTAGGATTCAATATTGAGTTGGCCCCACCATTTGCAGCTATAACAGCTTCACCTCTTCTGGGAAGGCCGTCCACAAGGTTTAGGAGTGTCTATGGGAATGTTTGGCCATTCTTCCAGAAGAGCATTTGTGAGGTCAGGCACTGATGTTGGACGAGAAGGCCTGGCTCACAGTCTTGCTTTGTGCATCGGTCCAAATCATTTGGTGGAGGGGGGATTATGGTGTGGGGTTTGTTTTTCAGGGGTTGGGCTTGGCCCCTTAGTTCTAGTGAAGGGAACTCTTAAGGCGTCAGCATAGCAAGACAGTGCACAAAGCAAGGTCCATAAAGACATGGATGAGCGAGTTTGGGGTGGAGGAACTTGACTGGCCTGCACAGAGTCCTGACCTCAACCCGATAGAACACCTTTGTGATGAATTAGAGCAGAGAATGCGAGCCAGGTGTTCTCTTTGTACAGTGGTTCACAGTCATATTGGAACAAGAAGGGGCCATCCCCAAACTCTTCCCATAAAGTTGGGAGCACAAAATTGTCCAAAATGTCTTGGCATGTTGACGCGTTAAGAGTTCCTTTCACTGGTGGCAAAGGTCACTTTCCTTGAGAATTGCGCAGTTGTACGGTTCTGTAAAACCTGTTAAAACACGAGGGTTGAAATACCCTTCTCAAACCCCTACCGGGGAAGAACAAGGTTATACTGACACTTGGTGACATGTTTCTCTTGTGGACCGAGCGTAAGAGACGAGATTAAGTAGTGTTTCCACAAGATAGCCCAACTCCAGTCCTGAGACACGTCCGGTCAGTTCAAGGAGGTGGGGTTTGAGCGAGTAGGTACAGAAATACCTGGAACGAAACACGTGACAGAA
>BLSH010082672.1:953203-965049 GCA_018402905.1 Glandirana rugosa
TAGGTACAGAAATACCTGGAACGAAACACGTGACAGAACCATACGACTGCGGAATTCTCAAAGGAAGTGACCTTGATTCCTCGGTTCGGGTTGGGGACTTTTTGTTGGGGTGTGGTATTAGGGGGGAGGTGGTTTACTAAACCTGGCTACGTGTTTCGTTCTGACACTCGGTCCGGAAGAGCAGGTTGTAGTCACGGACTGGAGTGTTTACGCGAAGACCTTCTTACCAGGTTGTAAGGGTATCTGTGAGGATTTGGAACACCTGCCGGAAGGGTCTTCTCCACTTCGACAATATCGACGTTACCCACCCGCCTGCCTTTACACGCACATGAACTTTAATGGCATCCCAGTCTTAGTCTGTAGGGTCCAATATTGAGTTGGCCCACCCATTGCAGCTATAACAGCTTCACCTCTTCTGGGAAGGCCGTCCACAAGGTTTAGGAGTGTCTATGGGAATGTTGGACCATTCTTCCAGAAGCGCATTTGTGAGGTCAGGCACTGATGTTGGACGAGAAGGCCTGGCTCACAGTCTTGCTTTGTGCATCGGTCCAAATCATTTGGTGGAGGGGGGATTATGGTGTGGGGTTGTTTTTCAGGGGTTGGGCTTGGCTCCTTAGTTCCAGTGAAGGAAACTCTTAAGGCGTCAGCATACCAAGACAGTGCACAAAGCAAGGTCCATAAAGACATGGATGAGCGAGTTTGGGGTGGAGGAACTTGACTGGCCTGCACAGAGTCCTGACCTCAACCCGATAGAACACCTTTGGGATGAATTAGAGCAGAGAATGCGAGCCAGGTGTTCTCTTTGTGCAGTGGTGCGCAGTCATATTGGAACAAGAAGGGGCCATCCCCAAACTCTTCCCATAAAGTTGGGAGCACAAAATTGTCCAAAATGTCTTGGCATGTTGACGCGTTAAGAGTTCCTTTCACTGGAAACGGTGGGCCAACTCAATATTGAACCCCACGGACTAAGACTGGGATGACATTAAAGTTTATTAAAGTGTGTGTAAAGGCAGGTGTCCCAATACTTTTGGTAATATATCATATGTTTGTCCCAAGCAGGTTTGAACGACCACTTGTTGGTACAACCAAAGTTTTCTAGTTTGCTCATCCAACTCCTGTTGTACGACCGTCGTACGTCGGCTGTTCTAATCCCGTATACTAACAGTCGGACGATCGTACAATGAGCGGTCGTACGACCATTTTCATAGGATCGTCGCACCGTGTGTACGAGGCTTTACTGTTGACTGTCTCGCTACCTCTGTTGGTAGTTTATTCCAATCATCAACCACCCTTTCAGTAAAATAAAACTTTCTAAGATTAGTTTTGAACTTCCCCCCCAGTTAGTTTGAGGTCCCCGTGTTCTTGATTTTGGTTTCATATTGAAAAGACCGCCCTCCTGAACCTTATTCACCCCCTTGATGTATTTAAAGGTTTAATTTACGTCTCCCCTTTCTCTTATTTTCCAGACTGTACATATTAAGTTCCTGAAGTCACTTTCGATATCTTTTATCCCCCACACCTTTCACCAGTTACCCGTTTCTGGAACTAGTTCAGGGGTGCCACCCCCCACATCCATGCACCCGGCCTCCTAATCTAGATGCAGGTTGCCAGGCGCATGGATTCCAATCAGGTTTTTTGTTTTATTTTTGAAGCATGTGATTAGAGTCTGAGGCTGTAATCATGGGCGTCCGCAGGTAGGGGCAAGGGGGGGCAATTGCCCCCCCCCTGGAATCAGGAATCAGATCAGGGGTTCCCCACTAGGTCCTTATCCTCTTGAGCCATGTATGCAGTTTCTGACAGTCTCTTGGGCCATGTATGCAGTCTCTGACCGTTTCCTGTACCATGTCCGCAGTCTCTGACTGTCTCCTGTGCTATGTCTGCAGTCTCTGACTGTCTCCTGTGCTATGTATGCAGTCTCTGACTGTCTCCTGTATCATGTCCGCAGTCTCTGACCATCTCCTGTATCATGTCCGCAGTCTCTGACCATCTCCTGTATCACGTCTGCAGTCTCTGACCATCCCCTGGATCGTGTCTGCAGTCTCTGACCATCTCCTGTACTACGTCTGCAGTCTCTGACCATCACCTGTACTACGTCTGCAGTCTCTGACCGTGATAATGTAATTATGACATTGTCAAAAAGGGGCAGAGCATGGATGACCTTGAAATTATGCCCCCCCTGGAAAAAGTTCTGCGGACGCCCATGGCTGTAATAGACATCAAAAAAGTGTGGGCTCAGGGCGCAGAGCACTGTGCCCTGATCCCACCCTGTTATGTGACAATAGCGAATGAATATTCACTATTGTCACACTGATTCTCCTCCCGGCCAATCAGGAAGCTGGTCTGAGGGTCAGAGGAGTTGGTGTGTGTGCTGAGAGAGCTACACGGTGTGCCATGCCTACAAACTATAGACATTGAATAAGAACTCAATGTCCATCCATTCTGCGTGGCACCACCCAACTTCATCCATTTGAGAGAGTGACCCCCCTGCCTACAGCCAGGCTTCTACATTTTGTGTCCCCCAAGGCTTGCACCCCACTGGTGGGAGTCAGGCCTGGGTTTGGCTCTCCCCTTTCTGATCTATAAACAAGGCTACCTTAACTACATTTATATAATTCAATCAGTAGTCTTTTTTGTGGGAGGTGCGCGGGTCGTTGGGACCACATTTCTCATTTAAATATTGGCATGGAAAAGCTGCACAGATGTAATATGGAATGTTTATATACTAATTCCTCTGTAATCCTTTGAAGAAGGAGATCAACTCTGAAACATGTTGGATTGAGGATCATGCAAGTGTTCCATGCATATATATATATACGGTATCTGACAAAAGTAAGTACACCCCTCACATTTTTGTCAATATTTTATTCTATCTTTTCATGTGACAACACTGAAGAGCTGACACTTTGCTACAATGTAAAGTAATGAGTGTACAGCTTGTATAACAGTGTAAATTTACTGTCCCCTCAAAATAACTCAACACACATCCATTAATGTCTAAACCGCTGGCAACAAAAGTGAGTACACCCCTAAGTGAAAATGTCCAAATTGGGCCCAAAGTGTCAATATTTTGTGTGGCCACCATTATTTTCCAGCACTGCCTTAACCCTCTTGGGCATGGAGTTCACCAGAGCTTCACAGGTTGCCACTGGAGTCCTCTTCCTCTCCTCCATGATGACATCAAAGAGCTGGTGGATGTTAGAGACCTTGCGCTCCTCCACCTTCCTTTTGAGGAGGCCCCACAGATGCTCAATAGGGTTTAGGTCTGGAGACGCTTGGCCAGTCCATCACCTTTACCCTCAGCTTCTTTAGCAAGGCAGTGGTCGTCTTGGAGGTGTTTGGGGTCGTTATCATGTTGGAATATTGCCCTGTGGCCCAGTCTCTGAAGGGAGGGGAAGCTCTGCTTCAGTAGGTCACAGTACATGTTGGCATTCATGGTTCCCTCAATGATCTGTAGCTCCCCAGTGCTGGCAGCACTCATGCAGCCCCAGACCATGACACTCCCACCACCATGCTTGACTGTAGGCAAGACACACTTGTCTTTGTACTCCTCACCTGGTTGCTGCCACACACACTTGGCACCATCTGAACCAAATAAGTTTATTTTGGTCTCATCAGACCACAGGACACGGTTCCAGTAATCCATGTCCTTAGTCTGCTTGTCTTCAGCAAACTGTTTGTGGGCTTTCTTGTGCATCATCTTTAGAAGAGGCTTCCTTCTGGGATGACAGCCATGCAGACCAATTTGATGCAGTGTGCGGCGTATGGTCTGAGCACTGACAGGTTGACCCCCTACCCCTTCAACCTCTCAGCAGTGTTGTCACATGAAAAGATAGAATAAAATATTTACAAAAATGTGTGGGGTGTACTCACTTTTGTGAGATACTGTATATAAGAGGTCCTGTAACCAATTCTTTGGGCATCCCACAGTCACCCTTTTCCCCATCCAAGTTAAATCCCTAGATCAGGGTTTCTCAACCAGGGTTCCGTGGAACTCTAGGGCTCCTCCAGAGGTTGCTAGGGGTTCCTTGAGCAGTGGTCAATTTCTACCTCTTAGATAAATTCCCAATGACATCATTGATCTTTTTAGCTATCTGTAAGGGGGAATTCTTCCCAATGACCACAAGTGTAAGGAGCATTCTTCCCATTGACCACAAGTGTAAGGAGCATTCTTCCCATTGACCACAAGTGTAAGGAGCGTTCTTCCCATTGACCATCACACTAATGTATCATGAGTTGTAGATTTATAATTTTTAGCAGAGGTTCCCCGAGACCGGAGAATTATTTCAAGGGTTCCTCTGTGTTGAAAAGGTTGAGAAAGGCTGCCCTAGATAAAGGAAAGAAAAACAAGAGCCGGCCTGGTCAGTGGCTTCGGATGTGTGATATATGGTGGGATTGAGGGCAGCTATAAGGTGAACCACAACTACCAGCCACTCCCAAGGAAACACATGGCTGCACCAGAAACAATTGACTCTCAGAGATGTCGGAGACTTGCAGCCCCAGGAATGGAAATATCCAATATGAAGGTTGCGTTCCTCAAAACACAATGATGTCGCAATAGCGGAATAACGTTTTAAAACATCAATTTATTAAAAAGCAATTGCCAATCACCATGTAAACCATGTAAAAACCAAGCATTTCAGGTATGTCAAATGTACAATCCCCACGTTCTAAGATGTTTTAAAACGTTATTACGCTATTGCGACATCATTGTGTTTTGAGGAACGCGACCTTCATATTGGATATTTCCATTCCTGGGGCTGCAAGTCTCCGACATCTCTGGTGATGAGAGGAGGTGGATTGACTTCACAGCAGGGATTCCTTATCCATATGAAGGACTTTTATTGGCTCTTTATAATCTGAGAGTCAATTGTTTCTGGTGTAGCCATGTGCTCCCTTGGAAGTGGCTGGTAGTTGTGGTTCACCTTATAGCTGCCTTCAATCCCACCATATCTCACACATCTGAGAGTCAATTGTTAATAAACTTTCTGGCAAGCAGGATTGCCTTCTCCTCTTTTGCACAGCGATGTGTCCCTTGACCATCGCTTCTTCACTGTTGGTGTTGGGGCTGTGACATTCTGATCTTTGAAGATTTTGGATGGATTCCTTATCACTTTGAACTCTTTTATTTGGC
Source organism: Glandirana rugosa (assembly GCA_018402905.1). NCBI lineage: Eukaryota > Metazoa > Chordata > Amphibia > Anura > Ranidae > Glandirana > Glandirana rugosa. Next base: position 958,335 of record BLSH010082672.1, read on the forward strand.
GCTGCTTTTATGATGTTGATGCTATTGTGGGTGTATAATCAAACCTGTTGATGCTGGCTGCCGTTGCGTGATTTTTATTTACCAAGTGCAGATATTCCTTTTGTTTTTTTGTCCAATAGGATCCCCTGTCCTTTCAGCCAATCGGGTGATGGCTATCAGACCCGCTTCCCGAATGGCCAGGAGAAGGATCTTTGTTGCAACAGGAAATATTAATTCGCTGTTGCAACACACATGAGTGGGCCCGGACGCAATGCTCTGCACTCCGTGCCCACCCTACTGTATTTTGAAGCCTATTAGAGCCCCTGGTACTAATCAGGTGCTTCAAAAAACACACCCTGCCCACCCCCGCCATAGGAATTCATGCGACCGGCATCCTGAAAGGGGCCGGGTGCATGGACAGGGAGGACGGCGGTAGTGGATAGGGGAGGTGGCGCCTGTGTGCCCACCATGGATGGGCCACCCCTCGGCAGCCTCTGTCGGCCCCTGTCTGGACTGAACAGGATGGTCCAAGCACTATCTCCTTTGTCTGCACCGGATAGGATGGTCCAAGCACTATCTCCTCTATCTGGACTGGACAGGATGGCCCAAGCACTATCTCTTCTGTCTGGACTGGACAGGATGTTCCGAGCACTATCTCCTCTGTCTGCACTAGACGGGATAGTTCAAGCACTATCTCCTCTGTCTGGATCGGATAGGATGGTCCAAGCACTATCATCTCTGTCTGGACCGGATAGGATGGTCCAAGCACTATCTCCTCTGTCTGGACCGGATAGGATGGTCCAAGCACTATCTCCTCTGTCTGGACCGGATAGGATGGTCCAAGCAATATCTCCTCTGTCTGGACCGGATAGGATGGTCCAAGCACTATCTCCTCTGTCTGGACTGGATAGGATGGTCCAAGCACTATCTCCTCTCTCTGGACCGGATAGGATGGTCCAAGCACTATCTCCTCTGTCTGGACCGGATAGCATGGTCCAAGCACTATCTCCTCTGTCTGGACCGGATAGGATGGTCCAAGCACTATCTCCTCTGTCTGGACCGGATAGCATGGTCCAAGCACTATCTCCTCTGTCTGGACCGGATAGGATGATCCAAGCACTATCCCCTCTGTCTGGACCGGATAGGATGGTCCAAGCACTATCTCCTCTGTCTGGACCGGATAGGATGGTCCAAGCACTATCTCCTCTCTCTGGACTGGATAGGATGGTCCAAGCACTATCTCCTCTGTCTGGACCGGATAGCATGGTCCAAGCACTATCTCCTCTGTCTGGACCGGATAGGATGGTCCAAGCACTATCCCCTCTGTCTGGACCGGATAGGATGGTCCAAGCACTATCTCCTCTGTCTGAACCGGATAGGATGGTCCAAGCACTATCTCCTCTGTCTGGACCGGATAGGATGGTCCAAGCACTATCCCCTCTGTCTGAACCGGATAGGATGGTCCAAGCACTATCTCCTCTGTCTGGACCGGATAGGATGGTCCAAGCACTATCCCCTCTGTCTGGACCGGATAGCATGGTCCAAGCACTATCTCCTCTGTCTGAACCGGATAGCATGGTCCAAGCACTATCTCCTCTGTCTGGATCGGATAGGATGGTCCATGCACTATCTCCTCTTTGTGGACTAGATAAGATGGTCCAAGCACTATCGGAGGTGTTTGGACTGGGAAGGATGGTCGAAGTGCTATTTGCACTGTTCTTTCGCTGTCTATTGCTTCTAAAGTATACAGCTGTGGGCAGACACCATAAAAGCACAATGTTCTGGAGGCTCTTCTCCATCCAGGGCAGTATGAACGAGGCTTCAGAGCTGGATCACCCACAAGGCAGCCTGTGTCAGACCCTAGGGCCCATCTGGAGGGCCCAGCTACAACCTTCACACTCCTACAGTAAACAATGGGGATAACAAACAGTCAAAGCTGTGCTGCTGCTGTCACTACACAAAGGAAGGTGAACTAATAGGCATTCGGTATCTAGTGTCTCACTTTCTCCTGCTGCGTCATGAACAGGACGATGGAATGTTGCCTAAGAACTCGTAGAACAGGGAAGATTTACCAACTCAACATCAACACCTTTCCACCTCTTTTCAACGAAGCCTTTTAGATTTTTGCCTTCCATTACCACGCATGTATTGACTTTTGTTGCATTAGCGCTGCCCATCCAAGTGCATTGTGGTGCCCTGCAGTGCGGGTGCATCAGCACCTACTGTAATCTTTTTGTTGGGGTGGCATTTCTAAATGAATGGCACTGTGGTGCACCCCATGGTAAAGAGAAGTAAAGCATGTGGGTAACTGCAACACATAGGACTGAAGGGGCCCTTAAAGGACAATAGCGTCTTTGTTTTAACCCTTTTGCTGCTAGAGCTATTTTTTTTTTTTGCACACTTGTTAAAAAAAATCATTGTAGGCCCGAAGATTAGTTAAAACCCCCAATCATTATATATATTTTCTGAAAGCAGACACCCTAGAGAAAAAAATGTTGGTAGTTCCAGTTTATTAGTAAGTGCAAAATTCCTTTTGGGTTGAGGTCAGGACTCTGTGCAGGCCAGTCAAGTTCCTCCACCCCAATCTCGCTCATCCATGTCTTTATGGACCTTGCTTTGTGCAATGGTCCAAATCATTTGGTGGAGGAGGGATTATGGTGTGGGGGTTGTTTTTCAGGGGTTGGACTTGGCCCCTTAGTTCCAGTGAAGGGAACTCTTAAGCCGTCAGCACACCAAGACATTTTGGACAATTTCATGCTCCCAACTTTGTGGGAAGAATTTGGGGATGGCCCCTTCCTGTTCCAACATGACTGCGCACCACTGCACAAAGCAAGGTCCATAAAGACATGGATGAGCGAGATTGGGGTGGAGGAACTTGACTGGCCTGCCTCAACCCGATAGAACATCTTCGGGATGAATTAGAGTGGAGACTGCGAGCCAGGCCTTCTCGTCCAATATCAGATCGCTCTTGCCTTCATGGGGAAAACCCTCTGAGATTCTATTGGAGTCACAAGATACAAGTGTAGCGGTGCGCAGTGCATAGCAAGGTCCATAAAGACCCAGATGAGTTTGGGGTGGAAGAACTTGACTGGCCTGCACTGGAACTAAGGGGCCAAGCCCAACCCCTGAAAAACAACCCCACACCATAATCCCCCCTCCACCAAATGATTTCAACCAGTGCACAAAGCAAGGTCCAAAAAGACATGGATGAGTGAGTTATGGGGTGACTGGAGGAACTTGACTGGCCTGCACAGAGTCCTGACCTCAACCCCATAGAACACCTTGGGATGAATTAGAGGCAAGCCAGGCCTTCTCATCCAAACATTAGTGCCTGACCTCACAAATGCTCTTCTGGAAGAATGGTCAAACATTCCCATAGACACTCCTAAACCTTGTGGACAGCCTTCCCAGAAGAGTTGAAGCTGTTATCAGAGCTGGCCCACAATATTGTGCTGCCTGGGTCCAAGAATGAAATGCTGCCCCTCCCACCCCTCCCAAAAAAAAAATCACACCCACCAAAAGGCCCCCACATCCATTATTTTATATCATGATAATTAAAACTAAAATTCAATTTATCAGGAAGTCAGATTTACATGCAACAGCACCTTGTCTATGTGCAAAATTATATGACCACTCAATAGGGCACTATAGGGGCAGGGTAGGGCAGTATAGGGGCAGGGTAGGGTAGTATATAGACAGGTTAGGGTAGTATATAAACAGGCTAGGGTAGTATATAGACAGGCTAGGGTAGTATATAGACAGCCTAGGGCAGTATATAGACAGGCTAGGGTAGTATATAGACAGGCTAGGCTAGTATATGGACAGGCTAGGGTAGTATATGGACAGGCTAGGGTAGTATAGAGACAGGCTAGGCTAGTATATGGACAGGCTAGTGTAGTATATAGACAGGCTAGGGTAGTATATAGACAGGCTAGGCTAGTATATGGACAGGCTAGGGTAGTATATAGACAGGCTAGGGTAGTATATAGACTGGCTAGGGTAGTATATAGACAGGCTAGGGTAGTATAGGGACAGGCTAGTGTAGTATATAGACTGGCTAGGGTAGTATATAGACAGGCTAGGCTAGTATATGGACAGGCTAGGGTAGTATATAGACAGGCTAGGGTAGTATATAGACTGGCTAGGGTAGTATATAGACAGGCTAGGGTAGTATAGGGACAGGCTAGTGTAGTATATAGACTGGCTAGGGTAGTATATAGACAGGCTAGGGTAGTATAGGGACAGGCTAGTGTAGTATATAGACTGGCTAGGGTAGTATATAGACAGGCTAGGGTAGTATAGGGACAGGCTAGTGTAGTATATAGACAGGCTAGGGTAGTATATAGACAGGCTAGGCTAGTATATGTACAGGCTAGGGTAGTATATAGACAGGCTAGGGTAGTATATAGACTGGCTAGGGTAGTATATAGACAGGCTAGGGTAGTATAGGGACAGGCTAAGGTAGTATAGGGACAGGCTAGGGTAGTATAGGGACAGGCTAGGTTAGTATATGGACAGGCTAGGGTAGTATATAGACAGGCTAGGGTAGTATATAGACTGGCTAGGGTAGTATATAGACAGGCTAGGGTAGTATAGGGACAGGCTAGGGTAGTAAATGGACAGGCTGGGTTAGTATTTAGACACGCTAGAGCAGTATAGTGGTGGGCTAGGGTAGTATAGAGACAGGTGGAGCGGCCCGGGGGGCAGTTGTCATCATGAGACACAAAACTGCTGGAAAAAAATCTTGGTCGTCAATTTGCTGGGTAAATAGAATAGAAGGAGAGGTGGTTTGCTGCCCCTCTCAAAGTGCTGCCTGGGTTCAATGGACCCACTGGGACCCATGGTAGGGCCGGCCCTGGCTGTTATAGCTGCAAAGGGTGGGCCAATTCAATATTGAATCCTATGGACTAAGACTGGGATGCCATTAAAGTTCATGTGCGTGTAAAGGCAGGTGTCCCAATACTTTTGGTAATATAGTGTATATGAGGACAACTGGGGAGCAACGTGGGACAGAAGGATTTGGTTCCAAAAAAAGGACAGCCCCTCTAAATGAGGAGCTATGAGGTGGATTTACTTAAGGCAAATAGACTCTGCAAATGCAGTTGCCGCCTACACACGAGCCGATGGTTGGTCAACCGAACGTCCAACTTTTGTCCAAATTGGGTGACGGTGGTTTGGTCCAGTGTACTGACATGAGTCAAGTAATCGGCCAACAAAGCCTAATGTAGTGCGGTGTTCCGAGTGAATAACGAGGAAGTTCAGGTGAATGTGATTTGTGAATTAGGAACGCAGGTTACACGGCCAAACACTCCCTGGATTCCGAGCATTGCGTGCTTAGCACTTCCAACTTTTGTTGGGCCAACTTCTGTACACACGAGCCAACAATCGGCCAATGCCTTGTTGGCCAACACAAGTTTTCTAGTCTCGTCGTCCAACTTCTGTTGGACGATGATTGGAAATGGGCTGTAGAATCGTGCGCACACACGATCAGAATTTCGACCAACAGGCTGTTGGACGACCATTGTTGGCCAACCATCGGACCGCGTGTACGGCCCTTCAGTAAATGTGGAAAAGCTTCACGTTGTAAATAATGCCCAATCCGGTGCAAGGAAAATAAAATTAATAATTACATTTTGTTGCACGTGATTGGATGATCAGCAGAGCTTCACCACATTTACTAAGCTCTGGGGAAAATGAGTGCAATTGCGCTTGCAAAGTGCGCAGTCTATTTGCCTTTAGTAAATGCACCCTGATGTGTCACCAGTTGACATAAGGGGGGGAAACAAAATCCTAAACAAAGAAAACTAATGCAGCCACTTTATTCACACATCATGTAGCGGGAACGAGCGTTCGCTCTACACGATCTTCAAAGCGCAATTCTGCGCGCTGCATAGGGCCCGCCCATTCACTTGAACGCGCCCGCCACCCGAAAAGAAGCTCTTGCTCCTTTCTGGGGCGACACCCTTCACTCTATTTTAAAAGGCACGGTTGTGCCGCGATTGCCCCTCGGTGCTGTCACGTGACTATTGCAGAATTGCACCGCCATTAACACTTCACTACCCATAGGCGTGCGCACATAGGGTGGCAGGTGTGCCTGGGCACACCCTAATCACCCTGTACTGTGCAGATTCCCCCTGCTGCCTGGCTCCATAGAAAGCAATGGGGGAATCTCAGTCCTCAGTCCCTTTCTCTGTCTCAAAAGTGAGACATCAGGGGTCTGTTTAGATCCCTGATATTTCACCAAAGTTCCCCAGCAGGGCTCCTAAATAAAATTGTAAAAAAAATAAATAAAATATAATATTGTAAAAAAATAAAGAAAATGGCACCACTGGAGGATTTACCCCCCCCCCCCACACCTTCATGACCAGGCCGTTTTTTGCTATACGGCACTGCGTTACTTTGACTGAGAATTCCGCGGTCCTGCAACGTTGTACCCAAATAAAAAAATGTTAAAATAAATCCTCGGGACGACCCCTTGAAACCACTTTATAGTCCCTAGATTTGTCTGGGGACTACAGAGTGAAAACTCTGTCTCTTTCCCTGACTCCTGACTCTAAGGGGGTAACGAAAGATACCTCGGTCCGTCGTCCCCCTTAGACGTGTCATGTCCCACTAATCCCACACGGGTCCGTGTGGACGGTGGGATACACGCGTGCGGATACCCATCACTTCACAATTACCGCCACGTTAAGACGTTATCAGTGCACTGTCGTGGCTCCCCGTTAGCGCCGTGTTG
>BLSH010082672.1:972612-986038 GCA_018402905.1 Glandirana rugosa
GTCGAGTCGTAGTGTCCTGGTATACTGTGTCCTGTGATGCTGAGCTGTATACTGTGTCCTGTGATGCTGAGCTGTATACTGTGTCCTGTGATGCTGAGCTGTATACTGTGTCCTGTGATGCTGAGTTGTGTACTCCTGACACAATATGTGAAATACAGGGGACGGAGTGGGTGGATTATAGGAGGAGTCAAAAAGGAAGGGCGGGGCCTGCCCCCCATCCTAAAACTTCCCCAGCCACCACTGATTGTTATATATCACAAGACATTTTTTTTAAAGGCCCAAAAATCACCTCCATGCTGTCTGGGGTGCATGCGCATTAAAATCAGAATTTTTTTACTAAAAAATTACTTTGAACCCCCAAACATGATATATTTTCTAAGGGCCAATTTACAGCGGAACATGTGGGTGCCAGTGCAGTCTGGTTTTGCATCCTATTCATTTGAATGGGCTGCAAAATGCACTGGAATGCGGAAAAAGTACTGCAAGCGCCAGTGGCAGCCCATCCATTAGGGGCGCATGGCGCCGCCCCCCTCTATCCATGCGCCCGGCCCCCTGATTTACATGCAGGGTGCCAGAAGTATGGATTCCAATGAGGGGGTGTTTTTTTTTTTTTTAAGCACATGATTAGAGCCAGAGGCTCTAATAGGCCCTAAAAAAGGGTGGGCCTAGGGCGCAGAGCATTGCGCCCTGAGCACACCCACTTGTGTGACAGTAGCGAATGAATATTCACTATTCTCACACTGGTCCTCCCCCCCAGCCAATCAGGAAGCTGGTCCTGAGGCCACTGGCTGAAAGGACTGGATGAGGGGAGAGACGCACTGCGATAGCTGCCGTGATGCAGAGGAGGGGGAGACGCCCATCCACTGCCCGTAACTAGACTTGTGCACGGCCGAAAAATTTGTGTTTGTTCCGTTCATTATTTTATTTTTTCTGGAATTCGGGAATTCAAAAAATTCAGAAATCTGAAATTTGGAATTCAGTAATTTGGAATTCGAAAAGTACGAAATTTGAAAAGTACGAAATTCGAAAAGTACGAAATTCGAAAATAAGAAATAAAATTTGAAATAATAACTAATATATAACTATTACTTTATAGGTATTGGAATTTCCTTTCAAATTTGGCTGTTAGTTAACTTAAATACGAAATTTATCACTGACAGTCAAATTTTCAAGGAAATTTCAATACCTATAATGTAATAGTAAAATAGTTAAGTTATTATTAGTTAATTAGTTTCCGAATTTCGGATTTTCGCTTTTCCGATCATATTTTCAGATTTGATGGTTTTCGGATTACCGAATTTTCAAATTCGAAAAAACGAAAACTCGTAAATTCGAGATGCGGAAATTCGGATTCGTCCAAATTGCCGAATTCTGAAAAATTTGTTAAAGAACTAATTCAGAACTAAATTGCACATGTCTACCCGTTCCCCGTAGGAGCGCTGCCCATCCACAACCTGGATGGGGTAAGTGTGGGGCCGGATGACCGACCGAGCAGGAGCGGGGGGGGGCGTTGTTTGCCGCACCCCAAATGAAAAAACACTGTCAAGCACTACCTTTTTAGAAAGCACTGCACCGAACTCCACAGTACTGCGGTACCATGCGATTTGGTGCCCGCAAACGAACAGTGTTTGCCAGAGGCTGTTGGTATGCCATTAACAATTTAATGGCTCTGGCACACTCTGGAAAGGGCAGTGCTCTCTCCTGCAGTGTGGGAAACACACAGGGAACGCATCTTCCCAGCACCGTGTTCTGATGTGAACCGTGCCCTAAAAGCAGAGGCCCTGGAGAATAAAATGGTGGCTGCTGCAATTTTGTTTGCCACACGATGCTTGCACAGCCATTTATTAAATGCAAATTTCCAGGAATAAAAAAAAAGCACACGGAAATGAAATTTAGTGCACACAAACCCAATATAACAGCCACTTATTTGGTAAAATAGAAAAGATAAGGTTGCGTCAATTAACCACTTGCTGACCGCCCACCGTGGATTGACAGTGGCAGAGTGGCTCGTTATTGCAAAATGCCGTCACCTGACAGCAGCTGCGATAACTGGCATTGTGCGCGTGCGGCCGGAGGCGCTCATGCTCTCACTGTGTTCCCGGGGGGCCAAAGAGCGGGTAGGACGGACTCGATCTCCGCTGGTTACCGGCAATGCCCCCCGCAGTGAGAGAACAGAGGTCGGTGTAAGTAAACCCGGATCTCCATTCTGACAGAGGGGGAAGGGCGATGATCACAGGCTTCCTGTATATGGGAGCCGCGATCACTCCCCTCCCCCAGCCAGCCCAACCCCCATACAGTTAGAACACACTGAGGGAACACAGTTAACCTTTAGAGTGCCCCCTCCAGGTTAACCCCTTCACTGCCAATGGCATTTACACAGTAATCAGTGCATTTTAATGCCAATGGTCCCAAAAAAGTGTCAAAATTGTCCGACATGTCCGCCGCAATATTGCAGTACCGCTAAAAATCACAGATCGCCGTCATTACTAGTAAAAAAAATAAAATAAATAAAAACCCCAGAAATGAATTCTCATTATTATTAATATACAGGATTTATATAGCGCCAACAGTTTACGCAGCGCTTTTTCTCATCATTCGTAAACACTGCAACTTTTGCACAAACCAATCAATAAACGCCGATTGCGATTTTTTTTTAACCACAAATATGAGGAAGAATATAAATCGGCCAAAACCGATGGAAAAAATTTTTTTTTTTTTGGATTTGTATTTTAGCAAAAAGTAAGAAAAAAATGTTTTTTTTTTTTGCTAAATTGTCGCTCTTCTTTTGTTTATAGCGGTGATCAGAAATGACGCAGAGGTGACCAAATACCACCAAAAGAAAGCTCTGTTTGTGGGAAAAAAAGGACGCAAATTTCGTTTGGGTACAACGCCGGTTTGTCAGTTTTTTTTTTTGTGTTTTTTTGCAAATTTGATTTATTCTATTCAATGTTTTTTTAATTTTTACATTTTTTTTTATTTAACTTTTTCTTACAAGCCTCCTATGCAATAGCTTTAGGCAGTGACGGGTACTCTTTATGGAGAAATCAGAAGCCTATTAGACCCCCAATGTTTCCTTTGGATTCTCAAAGGAGCTGTTTAAAGTGGCTGTCAACCCGTGACAACCACTTTAACCACTTCCTTACTGGGCACTTAAACCCCCCTCCTGCCCGAACCAATTTTCAGTTTTCAGCGCTGTCGCTCTTTGAATGACAATTGCGCGGTCATGCGGCGTTGTACCCAAACAAAATTTGCGTCCTTTTTTTCCCACAAATAGAGCTTTTCTTTTGGTGGTATTTGATCCCCTCTGCGTCATTTCTGATCGCCGCTATAAACAAAAAAAGAGCGACAATTTTGAAAAAAAAACAATATTTTTTACTTTTTGCTATAATGAATATCCAAAAATAAAAAATAAAAAAACAAATTTATTCATCAGTTTTGGCCGATATTTATTCTTCTACATATTTTTGGTAAAAAAAAATCGCAATCTGCGTTTATTGATTGGGTTGCGCAAAAGTTATAGCGCCTACAAACTATGGACATTGATTTATGGCGTTTTTATTTTATTTTATTTTTTTACTGGTAATGGCGGCGATCTGCGATTTTTATCGGTACTGCGATATCGGGGCGGACATGTCGTATGTTTTTGACACTTTTTTGGGACCAATGACATTTATACAGCGATCAGAAATTTAAATGTCCACTGATTACTGTATAAATGTCATTGGCAGTGAAGGGGTTAACCTGCAGGGGGCAGTGAAGGGGTTAAATATGTTCCCTGGGTGTTTTAACTGTGGGGGGGGGCGGAGCTGGTCGGGACATAACAGATCTAACTGATCCCAGTGCCAGGGATCAGTAGATCTGTCGTGTCCCCTGTCACAGAACGGGGAACCGCCGTGTTTACATCGGCGGTTCCCCGTTCTGAGGCTGCTACAGGTGATCGGCGGGTCTCGGGCGGACATCGAGTCCGCCCGACCCGCGGACACGCCCACGCAGCGTGCGGCGGCCGCGAGAGCGCGCCGCCGCAGGCTGCGAGTGCGCGCGGGGGGGGCGCGCACGAGGGAGGACGTCCATGGACGTCCTCCCGGATTTTCAGAGCCGCGCTGTAGCCGTCTTTCGGCTATAGCGCGGTTCTGTACAGGTTAACCTACAGGTGAGCCTATAATAAGGCTTATCTGTAGGTTCTCTGCATATCTCCCAAACCTGCACGGTTCAGGAGATATGCAGTGTACTGTGATGTGCCAATGTCATCGGGCACATGCACAGCGAAGAAATGGCCTCCGTGCTGTTTCTTCACTGAAATCGTAACGCGGTTGGCAGCTCCAGCGTGCATGCGCATGAGTAACGTCACGTGACTCCAGCCAATCACAGAGCCGGAGTCCGCGCCCCCGGAATGAAGAGGGGCGGAAGATGGACGCTTCCTGGAGCAGAGACAGCGCGCGCTTCCAATGCAGGTAAGTGTCACATAATGGGCTAGTATTGCGATGCACACTAGCCCATTATGCTTTTACATTGCAGAGCAATGCTAAGCAACGAAGAGGAAGTAAAACCCATCAGGGTTTACTTCCTCTTTAAAGCGCAGATCCACCCAAAAGTGGAACTTCCGCTTTAAGGGAAGGTGACCCCCTGACATGCCACACTTGGCATGTCATTTTTTTGGGGGGTGATCAGCGACCCTGTTTTCACAGGGTCCCAGGTCCACTTCCTCCTCTGGCGCCGCAGTTCAGGGAAGGAAGTCCAACTTCCCGCCCTCCCTCTCCGCGATGTTCTGGGCTCTCCAATTAGGCAAATTAGGCGGTCGCCTAAGGCCTCTCACTCACAGGGGCCTCGCAACTGCCTAATTTGACGCTGACACCAGCGCCGAGATAGAGAGCACTGACACCAGCAGCACCGAGATAGAGAGCACTGACACTGGCACTTTAAAGTGCTTAATATATGCAATTTATAAAGTAAATTTTTTTATCACTAGAATTATTTTTCCCATTATGGGCGTGAGTGGGGCCTCGTGTCTAGGTTTTGCCTCACAAAGCCTAAAGCCACCTCTGCTTCTGGGACACGTCACAGGTTCCAGAAGATACGCCGAGCCAGTCACAAGGCGCAGCGAGACTCACGCATGAGCAGTGCGCACCCGGGAAGCCCACAGTTGTGAATCCGGCGCCGCCGAGGGGAGGGGGTGAGGAGCGAGTCCCTCGGGTGACCGCATCTCTGGAGCCTGGGACATTTTATAGCTGCTGACTTTTACATGGGTGAAACTCCGCTTTAAGCACCGATCTCAGCTGCTCCCCTGGCTGTAACGGCTCTGAAACCCGAAGTGATGAAGTCATCATTGCTTCTGGTTTATTAGTCACAGGGGAGATCAGGGAAGGGATGTTCCTCCATCTCCTCTGTGTGAAGGGATCCCGGCCATTTACTGCAATCCCAGGCTCCCTGGAGGAACAGGAAACCCCCTTCAACTACCATCTCTGGTCTTGATTTATGGATATTTATTATTAAAGCCCAACTCTGGGCAAATTTAAAAAAAAAAAAACAGCCCCTCTCACCAGGGGCTCCGGCTGCAATAGCAGCCTACTTTCTGGGGATGTCCTCCACAGACATTCCTTTCTGCAGCTAGATATCCTCAATGGGGATGAGCCAACCTCTCCTGGGTTGGGTTTAAGTGTTGCTCAGCGAGCATTAAAGAAGTTTGAGGAAGGAAAGGATGACCCCTGGAAGTCGCCCATCTATGGTGTCCTGCTATGACGAATGGAGGGGCAACCTCAACCTGGACTCTGACCAGGCCACGCCCCCAAAGAAGTTCAGACACCGAAATCAATGGAAGCTGAATCTGTCAAATTACAAATGGACATTTTCTGGGCCAATAGGCAAGGGGGCGTCAGGAAAATATGGTGTGGGCATGGGTAATGCTCAAAAAAAAAAAAAGTATAAAAAATAATATTCGGCCAAGAAAAAAGTGTTTTCAATTTTTAGCAAATTACATTTCATTCTAAGTTTAAAAAAAAACAAAAAACTGCATATAGCCCCCTCCATAGGTCTGCTATGTATTTTTTTTTTATTGTCATTTGCCAGCAATTTAAATCATTACCAGACCAATTAGCCTATCTGGCTAGGAAGAGGGGGCGTGGACATGTGTTTGGCCCCTCCTCCTTAACCACTTGTTAAGTGGTTCCGTTATCCTGACTGGACGTCCATTGACATCCTCAGGACAACCTGCGATCGCATGCCCGTGGGGGCGCACTTTGCGGCGATCGGTGGTGTGGCGCGTCAGTCTGACCCACCACATTACCGATCTCGGTAAAGTGCTTCCATTATGATCTCATTACCACGTGATCAGCTGTGACCAATCACCGCTGATCACAGTGTAAACGGAAAGAGACGTTTATCGGCTTTTCCTCTACTCAGGTCTGCAGACGTGAGTAGAGGAGAGACGATCAGCTGCTCTCCTGATGGGGGGGGGGGGGGGTCTGCACCGAACGTTTATCAGTGTAGCTTCCCCTAGGATCGCCACCCAGGACCACCAGGGAGACAACCAGGGAGCCGATCCTGAACACCAGGGAGCCGATCCTAGACCACCAGGGAGCCCACCCTAGACCACCAGGTAAGGGGCACAATGCCCAACATGGATGGCACACAATGCCAATTTCAAATGCCACCCAGGATCACCAGGGAATGATAACCTGACAGTGCAATCTATCATTGCCACCCACCAGTGCCACCTATCAGTGCCCACCGGTGCCTACCAGTGCCATCTATCAGTGCCCACCAGTGCCTACCAGTACCATCTATCAGTGCCACCTATCAGTACCCACTGTCACCTATCAGTGTCTATCAGGGACGCCTATGAGTGCCCATCAGTGCCGCTTATCAGTGCCCGTCAGTGCTGCATATCAGTGCCCATCAGTGGCGGCTGGTGTGTGAGGGGCGCTTGGGCTTGCTATCTGGGACCCCTGTATACTGCTATCTGAGACCCCTGTATACTCCTATCTGGGAGCCCTGTATACTGCAACCTGGCACCCTGTATACTGCTATCTGGGACCCCTGTATACTGCTACCTGGGACCCTGTATACTTATATATGGTGATTCTGTATTCAGCTATCTGGGGCTCTGTATACTGCTATCTGGGGCTCTGTATTCAGCTATCTGGGGCTCTGTATACTGCTATATGGTGACTCTGTATACTGCTATCTGGTGACTATGTATACTCCTATCTGGTGATGCTGTATACTCCTAGCTGTGATGCTGTATACCCTATCTGGTGATGCTGTATACCCTATCTGGTGATGCTGGGCTGTATACTCCTGACACAAGGGGTGGAAACTATAAGGGGTGTGGCTTATGAGAAGTGAGACGGGTCAAAAAGGAAGGGTGGGGTCTGGTGCCCCCCCATCCTAAAATTTCACCAGCAGCCACTGTGTTGCAGTCTGCCTTTATCTGTCCTCATACTACTTCATGGTTCCCAGCCGTGACCATGGACTATTCCAGTCTGCCTCTATTTCTGCTTATTCTACTTCATGGTCCCCAGCAGTGAACTGCTCTAGTCTACCCATACTTGTGCTACAGCAAGAAGTGTCCTCTGCTAGCTCAATGTTCCATTTTGGAGAATCCTCCATCCCCCAAATCACCTCCCAAGTTTCTACTAGCAAATAAACTCCTGAAAGACAACCCCTAGACTGATTAATGAGCCGGAGTGGACTGTTGTTGCTGTGTGCCTGGCTGCCTCTGTACTGCTTGGGAAAGAACTGGTCTAATCTCAGGTCCCCTACATTTTTATTTCTATATCTGTTATCTACACCTGGAGGGTAACCAGATCACGGATCATTGGGACCCTTCACCAATCCATGTGACCACAAAACTGACCTTAAGACAAAGGTTCCTTCGACTGTGTTTTCTAAGCTTTACAATTTGTAACTGTTACTACATTATTGCTATTCTTGTGTGAAGTTGACCATCAACAGCAAGTGTCAAACACAAGGCCTTTGGGCCAAATCCAGCCCGTCAGGCCATTCCATGTGGCCCTCACACCTCTCCTACAGCTGTGGCACCCACTTTGTCTTCGCCCCCACCTTGTCTCAGCAGAACTCTTCCTACAGATCCTGTGCCTCTCTGTGTAGCCACAGCACTCCCTCATCTGCGCCTCCCCTGGTTTCAGGATTTAGCAGACTCCAGCAGCTGACTCCAGTCCTCCTCCAGATCCTGCACTTTCTGCTTCCCAGCTCCACCCCCAGCCGCTTCCCAGCACAAGGCGGGTGCACTGCGATGTAAGGGAGGATGGGGGAATCTTGACTTTGGATGTTGGGGGGGGGGCTCTTGACATCTAATGTAAGGGGAGGGTGATGTGCTCTGGTCTTGCAGATGTAACCGGCCCTTTGAGGGCAACCATAATGCTGATGCGGCTCGCAATGCAATTGAGCTTAACACCCCTGTCCTACAACATTGATGTCCTTATCGGTTTGTCTTATGCTGATGTCAATGACTTCATTTTTGTTACCTTCCCAATATAAACATTTGTATAATAAAGGCTGTGATGGACCCTTTCCCCTTTCAGCGGGCCAAGAGCTAATACCAGCCCTTTACCCCAAGTATCAAACACAGACAAGATGTTGAGGGCAAAACCAAAGAAATGACAGTTTATTGAACAGAAATACAGTTTTTTATACACTTCAAAAATAGGGGCAGTCCCTACATGAACAATGCAAACTTCAAACAGCAATCCAGTTAACAGCTAACAGTGATCTAATTTAACAGTAAATTAATTGACATAAACATCCCACAATGGTTCGATAACAAGGTAAAGTGGACACAATACTAATCACATCACTAAGAGGATTAGCAGACAGACACAAACAATAGGTGACTCAATTGACAATGGGAATTCACACCTAGGTGGCGCATGTACAACGAGAGAAAGACACATTAATAAACAGATTACACATAGCAGCAGGAGACCTCAGCATCAGGTTGTTTTAAAATGATTATAATCTTCTGCTTAGAGTCCCTGAGTCTAGCAGGGGGTTGAAGCAGTCATTGCTGGTTTGGGCACAGAGGCCCCAAATCTGTATCTAGATCTTAGGTTCCCAGAGTGTGTGTGTTTCGGGGAGACATGGACCCAAATCCGAAGCAAAGCCACTCCAAAGGGTCCCCAGGCACACACCTCCCAAAGAATAGAGCCCCCTCAAAAGCCAGGGCCCATAGTCAGTAGGCAAGAGGCTACCATGCAGTCCCCTCCAAAAGCCCCTGTCCTGGTTGGGTCTGTCACAAAGGCCATACATGCTCTATTTTCTTTATAAAAATCAGTGATTGTTACGCAGCTAAAAGCTAGTTGAGCCTTGCTGCATGCAAGACATTTTTCACTATTATATGGTTTCGTTACATCCAGAACAGAATGCAAAAATGTCTACCCGCCCTAGATAGAATCTACCCTTTATGCACGCTCGTCAGGTGATCTTTTCAGGTTTCTTTCCAAAGCTGAATAAATAGTTCAGTGTTTTTAAAACTCGAGTATCAAAACCAACAAGGAAGTTCTTTCTTTTTTCTATAATAGTCTTCACAGTGAACAAGCCACGATTTGCATAGATTAGAGAGCTCCAATGTAGAAGTTGCCCATTACACCATTGGTGACGTACCCCACTTCCCTCCAGCAGACAGTTAATGTTTACTCCTCTGTTACATGCGGACCTAGCAGCGTTACATAATTTCAGAGACAACCTCTAGATGTACCATAGCTGTCTGAAAATCAGGTGAGACAGCTGTGTGTCTTGTTCTGTGCACCCTAGAGAAGAAGAGAGGACAAAAAGTGTGGATTGAGTCTTTAATACCAGAGGCCTCCAGACTATGGACTACCGTATGGGCTGCTTCCTCCACTGGATGGTCTTCATCTTCATGGCCACTTCTGGTAAGTTGATTGAACAATGCTGACGGAAAAATAAGGCTAATGATGTTTTTTTTGATTATTTGTAGATTTATTGTGTGTGAAATTTTGCAACAATTATGAAGAAGTAGAAAGCCAAGAGTTGCTGGACCTATATTGTTAAAAGGTTCATCTTTAGCTCATGGGTGGGAGCATTTTAGAAGGTTTATGAAATATCTCCAAGACTTCTTTTTTGACCAGACATCCCATAGGCTAAGAGACTGACAACCTAGATACCTCATTTTGTAAAGAGGGTGTTAACATTTTTAAACACTCTATTAGAAAAAATATAGAGATACCAGATACCCAATATCAGAGGACTTTTCTGCCACCAAAAGCTTTTATTTAGGTGATTGGAGAGGAGCTATCAATAAATATATAAAAATCACAATAAATTCATCAACAATATGCAGTATATAAAAAACAACCTCTCTATATACCGGTATATATATATATATATACAGTCATGCTCATAAGTTTACATACCCTGGCAGAATTTATGATTTCTTGGCCATTTTTCAGAGAATATGAATGAGAACACAAAAACTTTTCTATCACTCATGGTTGGTGTTTGGCTGAAGCCATTTATTATCAATCAACTGTGTTTCCTCTTTTTATATCATAATGACAACAGAAACGACCCAAATGACCCTGATCAAAAGTTTACACACCCCAGTTCTTAATACCGTGTATTGCCCCCCTTTAGCATCAATGACAGCTTGAAGTCTTTTGTGGTATTTGTGGGTGATGAGGCTTTTTATCTTCTCAGATGGTAAAGCTGCCCATTCCTCAGTTCCTGGAAATTCTTGGGCTGTCTTGCGTGAACTGCATGTTTGAGATCTCCCCAGAGTGGCTCAATGATATTGAGGTCAGGAGACTGAGATGGCCACTCCAGGACCTTCACTTTATTCTGCTGTAGCCAATGACAGGTCGGCTTGGCCTTGTGTTTTGGATCATTGTCATGTTGGACGTCCCATGCGCAGCTTCCTGGCTGATGAATGCAAATGTTCCTCCAGTATTTTTTGATAACTGCATTCATCTTGTCATCAATTGTGACCAAATTTCCTGTGCCTTTCTAGCTCACACATCCCCAAAACATCAGCGATCCACCACCGTGTTTCATAGTAGGAATGGTGAACCTTTCATCATAGGCCTTGGTGACTCCTCTTCTCTCTGTGGTGTTTATGGTTGTGGCCAAAAAGCTAAATTTTGGTCTCATCACTCCAAATGACTTTGTGGCAGAAGGTTTGAGTCTTGTCTCTGTGCTGTTTGGCGTATTGTAAGCGGGATACTTTGTGGCATTTGCGTAGTAATGGCTTTCTTCTGGTGACTCGACCATGCAGTCCATCTCTCTTCAAGTGCCTCCTTATTGTACATCTTGAAACAGCCACACCACATGTTTTCAGAGAGTCCTGTATTTCACCTGAAGTTATTTGTGGGTTTTTCTTTGCATCCCGAGCAATTTTCTTGACAGTTGTGGCAAAAATCTTAGTTGGTTTACCTGACCGTGGTTTGGTTTCAACAGAACCCCTCATTTCCCACTTCTTGATTAGAGTTTGAACACTGCTGATTGGCATTCTCAATTCCTTGGATATCTTTTTATCCCTTTCCTGTTTTATACAGTTCAACTACCTTTTCCTGCATATCCTTTGACAATTCTTTTGCATTCCCCATGACTCAGAATTCAGAAACATCAGTGCAGCACTGGATGGAAGATGCAAGGGTCTGTCAGGAGTCCAGAAACTCATTAACCTTTTATATACACACACGAATTACAAGCAAACAGATCACAGGTGAGGATGGTTACCTTTAATAGCCATTCAAACCCCTTTGTGTGCATGTTATTAGGCCAAAATCACCAGGGTATGTAAACTTTTGATCAGGGTCATTTGGGTAGTTTCCGTTGTCATGATTTAAAAAGAGTAAACACAGTTGATTGATAATAAATGGCTTCAGCCAAACACCAACCTTGAGTGAAAGAAATGTTTTTGTGTCCTCATTCATATTCTCTGAACAATGGCCAAGAAATTATAAATTCTGCCAAGGTATGTAAACTTATGAGCACAACTGTGCATATATATATATATATATATATATATATATACCCACACACACTATATTACCAAAAGTATTGGGACGTCTGTCTTTACACCCACATGAACTTTCATGGCATCCCTTTGCAGATATAGCAGCTTCAACTCCTCTGGGAAGGCTGTCCACAAGGTTTAGGAGTGTCTATGGGAATGTTTGACTATTCTTTCAGAAGCGCATTTGTGAGGTCAGGCACTGATGTTGGATGAGAAGGCCTGGCTCGCAGTCTCCACTCTAATTCATCCCAAAGGTGCTCTGTCGGGTTGAGGTCAGGAATCTGGGGTGGAGAAACTTGACTGGCCTGGACAAACTCGCTCATCCATGTCTTTATGGACCTTGCTTTGTGCACTGGTCCAAATCATTTGGTGGAGGGGGGATTATGGTGTGGGGTTGTTTTTCAGGGTTTGGGCTTGGCCCTTTAGTTCCAGTGAAGGGAACTCTTAAGGCGTCAGCATACCAAGGCGTTTTAGACAATTTCATGCTCCTAACTTTGTGGGAAGAGTTTGGGGATGGCCCCTTCCTGTTCCAATATGACTGCGCACCACTGCACAAAGCAAGGTCCATAAAGACATGGATGAGCGAGTTTGGGGTGAAGGAACTTGACTGGGCGGCACAGAGTCCTGACCTCAACCCAAGAGAACACCTTTGGGATGAATTAGAGCGGAGACTGCGAGCCAGGCCTTCTTGTCCAACATCAGTGCCTGACCTCACAAATGTGCTTCTGGAAGAATGGTGTCCCAATACTTTTGGCAATGTAGTGTATCTAATGGAAAAACTCTTTGTTGAATGAAGTTAGACCCCCTGTCAGGATTTTTGTTGCTGTCTGTGTCCCCAATGGGGGAGCTTCACCCTCTCTATTTGATCTGGTGACTATTGTCGCAGGAAATAGAAGAGAGGGAAAATCCCAAAAAAAAGATCCCTCATTAACAGGAAAAGGAATGTGTCTAATGAGAGGGCATTCTTCCCACTTCCTGCTGTGTCTACAGGACAGGAAGTTAAAGGGAAATCTCCATAACGTACAGTACATAGACAACCTCACATACCAGGAACTGCACTGATATTTTTCAGGAGGGAGGAACAGAAGGTAGATTTTTCAGGTTATTTCTAGATGTTCCTTAAAACATAAATAGCAAATCTTCATTTTTTTTTTTTATTTTGATTTAGGTCAGCTTTAAAAGAGAAGTACGGGGAAATCTTGTTTGGCTAAAGCCCTTTGTCTGCTAACGTCCAGGCTCAGGAAATATCGCAACCATACGGTCAGGATTTGCCCTCATGCCTGGACCGACACCCAGCTCAGCCTCTCAGCAAGCCACTGAGAACCTGAGCCGGCCGCTCCCTCCCCTTCCACAGCCCAGTGAGTGCGGGGGGGGGGGGGAAAAAGGGAAATTGAAGGACAGGACATCTGTGTCGTCCTTCACCCTTCTTACGGGAGA
>BLSH010082672.1:1042239-1057135 GCA_018402905.1 Glandirana rugosa
CCTGGCAGCCCAGCCCCCCCCCCCTCACAGTTAGAACGCCTAGGGAACTCAGTTACCCCCTAGATCCCCCCCCTGCAGGTTAACCCCTTCCCTGTTTATTTTATATTTAGCTCTGATCGCTGTATAAATGTCATTGGTCCCAAAAAAAAGTGTAAAAAAATGTCCGACATGTCCGCCGCAGTATCATAGTCCTGATAAAAATCCCAGATCGCCGCCAAAAAAAAAAAAAAAAGTAAAAACTTCATAAATTAATTCTCATGGTTTGTAAACGCGGCAACTTTTGCGCAAACCAATATACGCTGATTGCAATTTTTTTTTACCACAAAGATGTAGAAGAATATAAATCGGCCAAAACTGATGAATAAATTTGTTTTTTATATATTTTTTTTTTTTTGGATTTGTATTTTAGTAAAAAATAAAAAATATTGTTTTTTTTTTCAAAATGGTCACTCTTCTTTTGTTTATAGCGGTGATCAGAAATGACGCAGAGGGGATCCAATACCACCAAAAGAAAGCTCTAAGTGTGGGGAAAAAAGGACACAAATATTGTTTGGGTACAACGCCGCACGACTGCGCAATTGTAGGTTAAAAGCGGTGCAGTGCCGTATCGCAAAAAAAAAAAATGGCCTGGTCATTAGGGGGATAAATCTTCCGGGGCTGAAGTGGTTAATGAGACAGCAAACACAAATAAAGACATCACATAGGGGTCCATTTATAAATATTCTGGTTTCAAATACAATTCATTGCCGTATCGTCAGCTCCATCTCGTGGCCAAAATCTGGTATCGTTTTCTAAAATAAAAAAATATACTACATTTTGGCCACTAGATGGAGTCAATGATGCAGGAGTTAAAGGCTAAATTCACCTTTGTTAAAAAGAAAATAATAATAAATGCACAAGTTTGCATATAAATGTATCCTGGAGCCTGCAAATCACTCATTGTGGATGCACTGCCAGGCTCGCCAGGCTCCTGTAGACACTTCTTACAGCTCTCTGCCTGTACTTCTGTCCGGACTGCAGTGGCGGCTGATGAAATTTTAGGATGGGGGGGCACCAGACCCCACTCTTTTGACCCCTCCCACTTCTCATAAGGCCCACCCCGTATAGTTTCCACCCCTTATGTCAGGAGTATACAGCCCAGCATCACCAGATAGTGGTATACAGCATCACCAGCTAGGAGTATACAGAGTCACCATATAGCTGTATACAGAGTCCCAGATAGCAGTATACAGTCACCAGATAGGGGTATACAGAGTCACCATATAGCAGTATACAGAGTCCCAGATAGCAGTATACAGTCACCCAATAGGGATATACAGGGTCCCAGATAGGGATATACAGAGCCCCAGATAGGGGTATACAGTCACCAGATAGGGGTATACAGAGCCCCAGATAGGGGTATACAGAGCCCCAGATAGGGGTATACAGGGTCCCAGATAGGGATATACAGGGTCCCAGATAGGGGTATATACGGTCCCAGATAGTGTATACAGTCACCAGGTAGAGGGTTTGCGGCGGTTCATGCTCCATGCAGAGTATTGCACATAGTACATGTCTTAGGAAGCTCCATGCAGAATATTGCCCATAGTAAATGCCATAGGAAGCTCCATGCAGAATATTGCCCATAGTAAATGCCATAGGAAGCTCCATGCAGAATATTGCACATAGTACATGTCATAGAAAGCTCCATGCAGAATATTGCACATATTACATGTCATAGGAAGCTCCATGCAGAGTATTGCACATAGGACATGTCTTAGTAAGCTCCATGCATAGTATTGCACATAGAATATGTCATAGGAAGCTCCATGCAGAGTATTGCACATAGGACATGTCTTAGTAAGCTCCATGCATAGTATTGCACATAGAATATGTCATAGGAAGCTCCATGCAGAATATTGCACATAGAATATGTCATAGGAAGCTCCATGCAGAATATTACACATATTACATGTCATAGGAAGCTCCATGCAGAGTATTGCACATAGGACATGTCATAGGAAGCTCCATGCAGAGTATTGCACATACAGGGTCCCAGATAGGGGTATATACGGTCCCAGCGGGCTGTTTGTATGCAGAGGCAGCGCTTGCGGTGAGCGTGCTTTGAGCCTGGAGTCCGGCTTCCCTCTCCAGTCTCCATGGCCAGAAGTGACGCCGAGGCTCCTCCCAGATCAATCACCACCATCTATTGGACGGCGGTGATTGATTGACAGTACCAGGAGCCAATAGGTGGCTTGAGGCGCAGAGCAAAGTGCAAAATAAATATTAAATGTACTTATTTATTGTGAAACTTGTACTTTTGTTTTCTGCAGAGCTGATCCATTCTAGGTCCAACTTGAGATAAACAGTGTGTGTGTGGGAGGGGGGCTCAGAAGAGCACACTACATGTGGGGGAAGCAGGGCACATTACATGGCAGCAGGGCACATTACATGGAAACAGGGCACATGCCATGGGGCAGGGGACATTGCATGGGGCAGGGGACATTGCATGGGACAGGGGACATTGCATGGAACATTACAAAGGGCACATGGGACAGGGAACATGACAGGGCACATTACATGGTGCAGAGCACATTCCATGGAACCGGGTACATGACAGGGGACATTACATGGGAGAGGGGACATTACATGGAACCGGGCACATGGCAGGGTACATTACATGGGACAGGGGGACATTACATGGGACAGGGGACATGACAGGGCATATTACGTGGGACAGGTGACATTACATAGGACATGTGACATTACATGGGGCAGGGGACGTGAGAGGGCATATTGCATGGGACAGAGCACATTACATGGAACAGGGCATGGGACAGGGCACATTTCATGGGAAAGGGCACACTGCATGGGACAAGGAACACTACATGGGATAGGGCACATTGCATGGGGCAGGGGACATTGCATGGGACAGGGGACATTGCATGGAACATTACATAGGGCACATGGGACAGGGAACATGACAGGGCACATTACGTGGGGCAGAGCACATTCCATGGAACCGGGTACATGACAGGGGACATTACATGGAACAGGGCACATTACATGGGACAGGGGACATGACAGGGCATATTACGTGGGACAGGTGACATTACATAGGACAGGTGACCTTACATGGGACAGGGGGCATGACAGGGCATATTGCATGTGACAGAGCACATTACATGGGACAGGGCATAGGACAGGGCACATTTCATGGGACAGGGCACACTGTATGGGACAAGGAACACTACATGGGACAGGGCACATTGCATGGGACAGGGGACATTGCATGGGACAGGGGATATTACACGGGACAGGGGACATGACAGGGCACATTACGTGGGACAGGGCACATCACAGGGCACATTACATGGAAAAGGGGACATTACATGGGGCAGGGCACATTACATGGGACAGGGGACATGACAGGGCACATTACATGGGACAGGGGACATGACAGGGCACATTACGTGGGGCAGAGCACATTGCATAGAACCGGGCACATGACAGGGGACATTACATGGGGCAGAGCACATAACATGGAACCGGGCACATGGCAGGGTACATTACATGGGACAGGGGACATTACATGGGGCAGGGCACATTACATGGGGCAGGGGACATGACAGGGCACATTGCATGGAACAAGGCATTGGACAGGGCACACTGCATGGGACAGGGGACATTACATGGGACAGGGCTCATTGCATGGGGCAGAGCACATTGCATGGAACAGGGCATGAGACAGGGCACACTGCATGGGACAGGGGACATTGCACTGGACAGGGGACATTACATGGGACAAGGCCAGGGCTGGTGCAAGGATTTTTGACACCTTAGGCGAAACCTCATTTTGCCGCCCCCTTGGCTCCACCCCTGACCCCACCCCCTTTTTCCTGCCCATCCTGATCAGCGCCAATCAAATGCAGCCTCACCAGCGCCATCAAATGCAGCTTCACGAGCGCCAATCAATACAGCCTTACCTGTGCCCATCATATACAGCTTCACCTGTGCCCATCAAATACAGCTTCACCTGTGCCCATCAAATACAGCTTCACCTGTACCCATCAAATACATCCTCACGGGGGGTGGGGCGGAGGGGGAGTATTTGGCAGATCAGTCACTATTTCATTATCTCAGTCAGACAGTGTCAGTTTTTACATGAATCAATGCAGAGCAGCCAGTGACCGATCAACAGTGGCCAGGCGCCCCTAGGCCGCAGTGCGTCCTAGGCGGCCGCCTACTCCGCCTAGTGGTAGAGCCGGCCCTGGACAGGGCACATTGCATAGAACAGGGGACATTGCATGGGATAGGGCACATGAAAGGGGACATTATATGGGACAGGGAACATTGCATGGGACTGAGGACATTACACGAGACAGGGGACATTGCATTGGAACATGGGACAGAGCACATTACATGGAACAGGGGACATGACAGGGCACATTACATGGAACAGGGGACATGACAGGGCACATTACAAGGGACAGGGCACATTACATTGAACAGGGCACATTACATGGGACGGGACATTACATGGGGTAGAGCACATTACATGGAACAGGACAGGGGACATTACATGGGACAGGGCACAGGACAGGGGACATTACATGGGACAGACAAAAAGATACATATTGGGGGGGGGGGGGGGCGACCTAACAAACGCATGGTGCTGCTGTAAGACCACAATAGACAAAAAAATGACATATTACAGCGCACACATGATACTTACTCCGGCAAAGCTGTTTAAAAGCATCTAAAGGTATGCAGCAAAAAATGCAACAATATGGGGGTTTGGTCGCACTAAATGGCCATGAAGTGCTTACGCCCACTGACTGCTTCAAAGTACCCCATTTTAACATAGGGGTTCCTACATTAACCTCAGAGTGAATGCTCCTATCTCTTAAACCATGGAAGCCTACGTTTCTCTTTATGGAAGACCAGAGGACACATCCCGGAGATCAGGTGGACACTGATTGGAGGTAATTAGGGAGGATGGGGTTCACCAACCCAAAAGGCCTGGTCAGGACCTCAACATACAAAAAATATATATTTGGGGGGAACACCCTACCAAACACACGGTGCTGCTGTAAGACCACAATAGACAAAAAAGTTGCATGGAACATGGCACATGACAGGGGACATTACATGGAACAGGGAACATGACAGGGGACATTACATGGAACAGGGCACAGTACAGGGGACATTACATGGGGCAGTGAACATGACAGGGGACATTACATGGAACAGGGCACAGTACAGGGGACATTACATGGGACAGGGAACATGACAGGGGACATTACATGGAACAGGGCACAGTACAGGGGACATTACATGGGACAGGGAACATGACAGGGGACATTACATGGAACAGGGCACAGTACAGGGGACATTACATGGGGCAGGGAACATGACAGGGGACATTACATGGGGCAGGGAACATGACAGGGGACATTACATGGGGCAGGGAACATGACAGGGGACATTACATGGGGCAGGGAACATGACAGGGGACATTACATGGGGCAGTGAACATGACAGGGGACATTACATGGGGCAGTGAACATGACAGGGGACATTACATGGGGCAGGGAACATGACAGGGGACATTACATGGAACAGGGCATAGTAAATGGGACATTACATGGGGCAGGGAACATAACAGGGGACATTACATGGAACATGGCACATGCCCAACTGCTGATAGACAACCCCATACCATAATCCCCCATCCACACTACCAAATGATTTGGACCAGTGCACAAAGCAAGGTCCATAAAGACATCGATGAGCGAGTTTGGGGTGGAGGAACTTGACTGGCCTGCACAGAGTCCTGACCCCAACCCGATAGAACACCTTTGGGATGAATTAGAGTGGATACTGCGAGCCAGGCCTTCTCATCCAACATCAGTGCACTGACCTCACAAATGCTTCTAGAAGAATGGTGAAAAATTCCTAAACCTTGTGGACGGCCTTCCCAGAAGAGGTGAAGCTGTTATAGCTGCAAAGGGTGGGCAACTCAATATTGAATCCTACGGACTAAGACTGGGATGCCAACACAGTGCGCTCCCAGCACAGAGATTGGGGCCTCGCTGAGAGCCCCGGGTCCGGTGCTAACGATCGGGACCTGGAACTCCTGATTCCGGGTCACCTGGTTGCTGCGGTAGCCTCTCTATTACAGTGATCAATGATTGTGAAGCCTCTGTGTTTCTCTCTCTGTGAACGGAGAGGGAAGATACATTGTATGTCTTTCTCTCCTTGCAGTGTGTAGAAATAAATAATAATAATAATAATAAAAAGAAAAAAAAAATACCTAGATCAAGGTTCAAAGTTCAGGGTCAAAGGTCAGGGTCAGTATATTTTGAGCAGGATTTCTTTACATTTCTTAAAATTAGTATCATTGTGTTTAACTTTTTCAAATTTTTTGAGATTCACCTGTATGTATGCATATATATATTTTTAATTTTTTTATTTTTTGCTACGCTTTTCCCAAAAAAGTGGAGTTACCCTTTAACCACTTGCCGACCGCCGATCGGCATCTGACAGCGACAGAGTGGCTCTCCTGCGCAAAACGCCGTC
Organism: Glandirana rugosa; assembly: GCA_018402905.1. NCBI lineage: Eukaryota > Metazoa > Chordata > Amphibia > Anura > Ranidae > Glandirana > Glandirana rugosa. Next base: position 1,048,801 of record BLSH010082672.1, read on the forward strand.
AGCTGCACAGTGAGCGCGCGCTGTGTCCGGGGAGGGCCAGGGAGCGGGTGCGGCGGATTCGATCTCCGCCGGCCACCCGCGATGCCCCCCCGGAGTGAAAGAATGGAGGTCCGTGTAAGTAAACACGGACCTCCGTTCTGTGAGAGGGGGAAGGGCTGTGATCACAGCCTTCCTCTACATGGAAGCTGTGATCACTTCCCTTCTCCCTGCTAGTGCAGCCCAAATACAGTTAGAACACGCCCAGGGAACACAGTTAACCCTTAGAGCACCCCCTGCAGGTTAACCCCTTCACTGCCAATGGCATTTACCCAGTAATCAGTGCATTTTTATAGCACTGATCGCTGTATAAATGCCAATGGTCCCAAAAAGGTGTCAAAATGGTCCGACATGTCCGCCGCAATATCGCAGTACCGCAAAAAATCGCAGATCGCCGCCATTACTAGTAAAAAATAAAAAAAATAAAAACCCCAGAAATTAATTCTCATCATCCGTAAACGCGGCAACTTTTGCGCAAACCAATCAATAAACGCCGATTGCAATTTTTTTTATCACAAATATGAGGAAGAATATAAATCGGCCAAAACCGCTGAAAAAAAATGTTTTTTTATATTTTTTTTGGATTTGTATTTTAGTAAGAAATTAGGGTTTTTTTGCAAAATTGTCGCTCTTCTTTTGTTTATGGCGGCGATCAGAAATGACACAGCGGTGATCAAATACCACCAAAAAAAAGCTCTATTTGTGGTAAAAAAAGGACGCAAATTTCGTTTGGGTACAACGTCGCACGACCGCGCAATTGTCAGTTAAAGCGACGCAGTGCTGAATCGCAAAAAGGGCTCTGGTCAGGAAGGGGGCAAATCCTTCCGGGGCTGAAGTGGTTAAATAACTTTTCTATTACGCAAGTGATAATTGTCACAAACCTTTCCCGCATTCATTAATATTTAACACAAATGCATTTTTTTTCCTATGGGAGGGACTCCTAAATTTTTCCCATACGATGGAAAACGTATCACGTGTCACCATTGATGGGCGCTCTCTGTGCTCCCTCCTCCCTGCTGAGCCCTACACACACACACGTGTCTCCTTCCCTCTCCACCTCCATGGTTTGATGATGGGGTGGGGCTATATTCCACTCTGGCCAATCCCAGCAGGAAGCTCTCATCGCCTGGCCTGCAATTGGCTGCCCAGGAGGCGTGTTCGTAAACCATCCTTGTTGAATGTAATAACCATTCGTCATATGGGAGAGCCACATTGGCAGCTCATGTTGCTCAGCAGATAGGTGAGAGATCCATGAATGAGGAGAGGGAAGACATTGTTACTTAGTCAGGTTGAAAAAAGACACAAGTCCATTTAATTCAAGCAATGCAAGACAATGCAAAGGAGCTGACTGCCTGGGTGATCCATGTGGGATATATAGAGATAATATAGGGATGGCAGAGTTGGATTCCGGAATGTGTCATTGGAAGACCAAGTAACGCACATGCAACTCTACAATTTATATGGAATATCCCTTGAAGACTTGGGAATGCACCGTCTGATCCTGGTATATAAACGGGATATTCTCTACACTACGGAGGATTGCCAAGTTTGATCCTGGAATATTTATAGGATATCCCATCCTCATCCATTCCATCGTCTGATCCTGAAATATTTATGGGATATTGTCTACACTATGGAGGATTCCATCGTCTGATCCTGAAATATTTATGGGATATTGTCTACACTATGGAGGATTCCATCGTCTGATCCTGAAATATTTAAGGGATATTGTCTACACTATGGAGGATTCCATCGTCTGAGCCTGAAATATTTATGGGATATTGTCTACACTATGGAGGATTCCATCGTCTGATCCTGAAATATTTAAGGGATATTGTCTATACTATGGAGGATTCCATCGTCTGATCCTGAAATATTGATGGGATATTGTCTACACTATGGAGGATTCCATCGTCTGATCCTGAAATATTTATGGGATATTGTCTACACTATGGAGAATTCCATTGTCTGACTTGTAGAGTGAACATTCCTTGGAAGTCTTTAGGTTGTCCCATGTTGAGGTGACCTCCTCTCCTTCCTGCACACCGCTGTCTCTGATCAGGGTTACCTATGGTATTATCTGCTGTGATCTAGGGAATCATTTATTGGGGCTCTCGGCAGGGGAAGGGTCTCTCCATTCCCAGATTTGTTTTGGGATTTCCTGTCCTTAGTCAACCTCGGGAGGAATACATTTACAGGAACTGAGGTCGGAAAGCCGGAGAACAGGTAAATGTCCAATAAAAAGCTCCTAAAATTTCCTCCATTCCTGCTACTTGAATGCTATCCCAGATGTATTAATGAGGCTTCTGTTGTGCCTAGGGCGTGTGTATTCCAGTTTTTCCTGAATGAAAACCACATTCAAAGTGAGAATTTTATATCCTTCCATCCTCCTACAAATTTCCTCGTCACTACAGTAAAAAAAACAATTGTCAATTTGAGCTCATTAACCATACCCCACCAGGGATGGAGGGAACCCCTCATAATTGGCACAGCAGGTGTACAGACCCAGAAACTCAGCACAGGGATGGTGGGAACCCCTCATAATGGGCACAGCAGGTGTATAGACCCGGGAACTCAGCACAGGGAAGTTGGGAACAGCAAGTGTACAGACCCGGGAACTCAGTGCAGGGATGGTGGCAACCCCTCATAATAGGCCTAGGAGGTGTACAGATCTGGGAACTCAGCACAGGGAGGTTGGGAACAGCAAGTGTAAAGACCCAGGAACTCAGCACAGGATGGTGGGGACCCCTCATAATGGACACAGCAGGTATACAGACCTGGGAACTCAGCACAGCAGTGGTGGGGACCCCTCGTAATGGGCACAGAAGGTGTACAGACCCGAGAACTCATCACGAGGATGGTGGGAACCAATCATAATGGGCACAGTATCGGTACAGACCCAGTAGTTCAGCATAGGGATGGTGGGAACCCCTCTTATAATGGCCACAGCAAGTGTACAGACACGGGAACTCAGCACAGGGATGGTGGGAACCCCTCATAATGGGCACAGAAGGTGTACAGACTGGGGGACTTATCATGGGGATGGTGGGGACTCCTCATAATGGGCATAGCAGGTGTACAGAACCGGGAACTCAGCACAGGGATGGTGGGGACCCCTCGTAATGGGCACAGAAGGTGTACAGACCCGGGAACTCATCACTAGGATGGTGGGAACCAATCATAATGGGCACAGCATCTGTACAGACCCAGTAGTTCAGCATAGGGATGGTGGGAACCCCTCTTATAATGGCCACAGCAGGTGTACAGACCCAGGAACTCAGCACAGGGATGGTGGGAACCACTCATAATGGGCACAGAAAGTGTACAGACTGGGGAACTTATCATGGGGATGGTGGGGACTCCTCATAATGGGCATGGCAGGTGTACAGAACTGGGAACTCAGCACAGGGATGGTGGGAACCCCTCATAATGGGCACACCAGGTGTACGGACCCGGAAACTCCACACAGGGATGGTGGGAACTCCTCATAATGGGCACAGCAGGTTACAGACCCAGGAACTCAGCACAGGGATGGTGGGAACTCCTCATAATGGGCACAGAAGGGGTACAGACCCGGGAACTCAGCAGAGGGGTGGTGGGAACCCCTCATAATTGGCACACCAGGTGTACAGACCCGGGAATTTAGCACAGGGATGGTGGGAACCCCTCATAATAGGAAGAGCAATTGTACAGACTCTGAAACTCAGCACAGGGATGAAGGGAACCCCTCATAATGGGCACAGCGGGTGTACAGACCCGAGAACTCAGCACAGGGATGGTGGCAACCCCTCATAATAGGCATTGCAGGGGTACAGACCCGGGAACTCCGCACAGGGATGGTGGGAACCCATCATAATGGGCACAGCAGGTGTACAGACCTGGGAACTCAGCACAGGGATGGTGGGAACCCCTCATAATGGGCACAGCAGGTGTATAGACCTGGGAACTCCGCACAGGGATGGTGGGAACCCCTCATAATGGGCACAGCAGGTGTATAGACCTGGGAACTCAGCACAGGGATGGTGGGAACCCCTTATAATGGGCACAGCAGGTGTACAGACCTGGGAACTCCGCACAGGGATGGTGGGAACCCCTCATAATGGGCACAGCAGGGTTACAGACCCAGGAAGGATGGAGAGATACAAAGTAACATTGTTTATAAACCTATACATCAGACAGGAGTTCGGCTGCTCTCACACTGATGTGGTGCAGTTTGGTGCGAATCACCTGCACTTTCCCATTGAGTTTTATTCTGTCCCACAATTTTGTTGCATGCAGGAGTTTTGGTGTGCTTTCCGAAAGTGCACCAAAATCACGGGACTTAATAGAACTCTATAAAAAAAAATGCTGCTGAACTGCAATAAACCCACAGGTACACTGTGCTGCTCCTGCAGTGTGGCCAAACTGCACTGCATCAGTGTGAGATATAAAGTAACAATGTTTATAAACAATGATCAGACAGGAGATAGAGAGACACAAAGTAACATTGTTTATAAACATTGATCAGACGGGAGACAGAGAGATACAAAAACATTGTTTATAAACATTGATCAGGCAGGAGACAGAGAGATACAATGTAACATTGTTACATTTGAATCTATTCTATTTCATCCACAGATCAGATGGTTCAGCCCTCATGAGCAACCTGACAAGCAAATCATTTTTTAAAATATCTGTTCACATTTAACCCTTTTTCAACTCTTAGTTTACCATAATCAGCCCAAATTGACTTATTTTCCCTTTAAAATATTACTCAAGGCAACACTTTATTAAAAACATTTTTTGGATATAGTGGAGAGGGATGAGAACCCCTTTTTTTGCCTGCCCCTCCATTATCGGAGATTCATTAGAACGGTAATAGAGGGGGGATCTTCCAATGGGAAGATGGTGTTCTGGTTGAGAGAAACTTGCGGTTCTTGCATGACCGGAAAGTCTTCCAATGTCAGTGCCCCCATTCACTGACCTGATTGGTTTGTTTAATCCATGTTTTGTTTGCACTCCTGGAGATAAGCGGCAAGAATGCAGAAAATGTGTGTTTTCCTGGGCAGTGGCCCCTGGCAATGTTTAGGCCAACATGCAGTGTCTGCCAGTGATTGCCACCTATTGTCAGTTATAGAAATCAAGCAGGAGCATGGTGAATATATTTGACACTTCGGTGAACACATGACCTGATAATACCTTGTGTTCTTAGCAAAGCCCTGTGTGCTTTAAAGAGCTATGGGCTGAATGCCATTGGTCCAAGAAGCCAACACCCCCCCCCCCCCCCAAAAAAAAAAAAAAATCCAGTACAGATGGAACAGAGCATTGGGGCCCCTTTGCCACAGTGACAGGTCCTGCAAGCTGTGAATGGGGCCATCTACCTCAGAATTATCATTATCCAGGATTTACTGTCTATAGCAGTGTTTTTCAACTCCAGTCCTCAAGGCACACCAACAGGTCATGTTTTCAGGATTTCCATGAGTTTGCACAGGTGATTTGATCAGTTTCACTGCCTTAGTCATTACCACAGCTGTTTCATCTGAGGGAAATCCTGAAAACATGACCTGTTGGTGGGCCTTGAGGACTGGAGTTGAAAAACACTGGTCTATAGCACCAACAGTTTGCTCAGCGCTTTTACAATATAAAGGGAGGCGATACAGTTAAAATACAATTCAATACAAGAGGGTTAGGAGGGCCCTGCTAATGAGAGCTTACAATCTAAAAGGGAGAGGCAAGTGATACAAAAGCAAATAACTAAATAAAAAAATAGGGATAGGCTTCCCTGTAGAGATTAATTTTCATCAATTGCCTAGAGGCAGACAGATTGAGGTAGGGAGTTCCAGAGGATGTGAGAGGCTCTGGAAAAGTCCTGGAGACAAGCATGGGAGAAAATGACAAGGAAGGTAGAAAGCAGGAGGTCGTGGGAACAGTGGAAGGATGGTTTGGGTGACACTGAGATGCGATTGATAATGTAGGTCAGGGTTGTGGATGGAGGGAAGGATAGGTTTGCTTGAAGAGATGTTTTCAGGGATCGCCAAAAGGTAGACAGAGCAGGAGATGACTGAATGGATTGAGGTGGGGAGTTCTAGAGGATGGGGGGAGGCTCTGGAGAGTCCAGGAGGCAAGCATGGGAGAAAATGACAAGGAAGCTGGAAAGCAGGTCTTGGGAACAGCGAAAGGACGGTTTGGGTGATATTGAGACAATGTTGGTGGTGTAGCTCTGGGGAGAGTTGTGGATGAGTTACCTGGAGGCTACGATGGGTTTCCTTGATGACCTGAGATTTCAGGGATCACCAAAAGGCATACAGAGTAGGAGATGGCTGAATGGATTGAGGATGGGGAAGCTCTGGAGAAGTCCTAGAGGAATAATTATGAGGGATCTAGAGAGCAGTAGGTGTTGGAAGGAGCAGAGAGGATGATTTGGATGATATTTTGACACAAGGTTGGTGATGTTACTCAGAGCAGAGCAGAGTTGAGTTGTGATAGGTGGGGGTGGGATAGCTTCCCTGAGGAGATGAGCTTTCAGCAATCTGGTTAAAGACAGAATAGGCGATAGCTGAACAGATAGAGGTAGGGAGTTCTAGAGGATGAGAGAGGCTCAGGAGAAGTCCTAGAGGTGCGCATGGGAGGAGGTGATAGGGGATCTGGAGAACAGGAGGTCTCGGAAGGAGCAGAGAGTACGGTTTAGATAATATTTTGAGATGAGGTTGGTGATGGAGCTTAGAGCAGAGTTGGAATGCGATAGGTGGAGGTTGGATAGTCTTCCCTGTAGAGATGAGCATTCAGCAATCGGAAAAATACATACATAGCTGAGCAGATTGGAGAAGGGAGTTCTATAAGATCGGAGAGGCTCTGGAAAAGTCCTGGAGATGAGCATGGGTAGAAGTGATGAGGGATCTAGAGAGCAGTAGGTGTTGGAAGGAGCAGAGAGGATGGTTTGGATGATCTTTTGAGTCAAGGTTGATGATGTAATTCAAAGCAGAGTTGAGTTGTGATAAGTGGAGGTGGGATAGGCTTCCCTGAGGAGATGAGCTTTCAGTAATCTGGTTAAAGACAGAATAGGTGATAGGTGAACAGATTGAGGTAGGGAGTTCTAGAGGATGGGAGAGGCTCAGGAGAAGTCCTAGAGGTGCGCATGGGAGGAGGTGATAGGGGATCTGGAGAACAGGAGGTCTCGGAAGGAGCAGAGAGTACGGTTTGGAGGATGAGGTTAGAGCAGAGTTGGAATGCGATAGGTGGAGGTTGGATAGTCTTCCCTGTAGAGATGAGCTTTCAGCAATCGGCAAAAGACATACATAGCTGAGCAGATTGGAGAAGGGAGTTCTATAGGATGGGAGAGGCTCTGGAGAGGTCCTGGAGATGAGCATGGGTAGAAGTGATGAGGGATCTAGAGAGCAGGAGGTCCTGGGAGATGTGGAGACGATGGCATGGGTGATATTTTGAGAAGAGGTTAGTGATGTACCCCAGGGCAGAGTTGGGGTGGCTTTGAAATTCAAAATACCAACAGCAACCTACAATCTTTGGGTAGGCAGAAGCCAAAGGAGGGATTGGCAGAGATGTGTGGAGGACACTGAGCAGTTGGTAAGGTGGATGATTCTGGTAACGACGTTCATGATGGACTGAAGGGGGGATATCCTGTTTTAGAGATCGGCCAACAATCAGGGAGCCCAAAGAGGTCAATGAGCTGGAAATAGGAGTTTTGCTGCTCCCAGTGGGAACGCCTGGAGATAACTTTGTTTAGAGACTTTACCTCCCAGAGGTTTTAACATTTCCCAATTCTTTCCAAAATAAATTCTTACCAGTCCTTGTAAATACTTAGTTATTCTGTTCTGTTCATAACTGATTATATAACCGGGCCATAAATACTAAAGCACATGATTTGCCTTCACTAGCGTAAAGTTTGCTACTTTGAACCCTAGAATAGACTTCTCCAACGGACCATGAAACGGTTCTCTTTCAATCTTCGGTCACAAGGAAAGGGTGTTAATAATTGTCACACAGAAAAGGAGGGTGGGGGTAATAATTGTGGAAGAGAAGTGCTGTAGAAGGTACCGGGCCAATATATTAGTCAATACTTGTCTTGTCTTATTGATTCATAAATGTTCCTGACCATTCTTAAATAAAACCTTTCTTAACCCTTTACAATTTTGGAGACCCTCCATTTCAGAGATTTGTTTCAATAGAGGTCCGCAAGGGTGACCCTCGTCGTTTTGAGGATAAAGGTCGAGTAACTGGAGAAACCCGAGGGACTAACAACCGGCTAGAGATTTTGTCCTATAGGGGGGAAGTCAGGTAGTACTTGCAGCAATGGTCTTAGTAG
>BLSH010082712.1:15998-28723 GCA_018402905.1 Glandirana rugosa
CCCCCCCCCCCCCCCCCCGATCGGGCTGCACAGCCTAAAATGCCCGGGCCTATTTTTTTGTCCCAGTCCGGGCCTGACTGCCAGGCATAGGATCCCCTAAGCTTGCACATCATGAATGGGGTGGAGGAGCGCAGTTTGGCATTTTTGCCCTGGGCGCTGGCTGACCTTGTCCCAGCACTGATAGTAAGTCATGTACCTTGTGCTAATTATTGTGTCTTTTATTTTGACTACACCTAGATGGTTAGATGGTCTTGCCCTGAATGGAAAAATTGGCAAAGTAATTTTATTCTCTTACAATCAGACTTAAATGATCAGAAGGAGGAAGGTGCAATCTTTACTTTGATCACCTAACTTTAGTTTAGGTCCCTCAACTTCGTATGGCATTTACAAGGAGATCTCACTGTACTTGTGGGAATTTTTATTACTGTTAAATTACTGCAACAGCAATAAGATGCAATGGCAGGAAATAAAACAAGAAACTCGAGTTCTGGTTATCTCAAAACTGTAGTTCCAGAAAGATAATGAGATGCCAGTGATAGCAACCAAATCAGCCAGCATTTCTCTAAAGGCAAAATATGGATATTAGGTGGACTAGTAGACATAGGTAGAGATGGGCCGAACACCCCCCGGTTCGGTTCGCGCCAGAACACTCAAACATCGCAAAAGTTGGGACCCGAACCCCATTGAAGTCTATGGGACCCAAATTTGAAAAATCAAGTCTCCGTTTTGAAGGCTTATATGCAAGTTATTGGCCATAAAAATGGTATGGGGGGCCAGGTACTACCCTGGGGGACATGCCCAATGCAAAACAAACTGTTAAAAAAGATGGTTTTTAAAGAAGCAGTGATTTTAATGATGCTTAAAGTGAAACAATAGAAATGAAAAAAGCCTTTAAATATAGTGCTTGGAGGGTCCCCTTAGCCTGCCTGTAAAGTGGCCCATCTGTACTGTATATAGAACCTGCTACAGCAAAACTAACATTTATAAAGAAAAAATATATATATTTAAATTGCCGGCTATACAATACAATAATCCTACCCATTCACCAAAAACATGTCGCAAAGAAATAAAAACACAGACACACCGTTGTTGACAATTCCTTTATTTAAAAAAAACAATGCCCCCAAAGGGGCCTGGTATGGATTGGGGGGGGGGGGGGCATTTTTCTATTGCCAGCAAGGTGTTTTTTTTTTTATTCAGCTGTCAGCGGGGAAGCCCATTGACAGCTGATGACTCTGTTGTTAAGGATGCAGTGGTCGGCTTTGCCCAATCAGGGTTTAGAATGCACGGTGCAGCGCGCCGTGCATTGTGGGGTGCTCGGTGGGTGCACATCCTGCCGAGCGCCCCGCAAATTTGGGTGTTCGCCAAATGGGCAAACAGGCGATGTTCGGGACAAATTTTTGCTTGACTCAAACCGTTCACCAAACTCTACCCATAGGTATGTTTTGCCTTCTCCGGCAAAGGTTAACATCTACTTGGCTATAGATCAAACTTATTATGACATCTGAGCTTTTATATTTAAGCAAAAAAATATCTCCAGAACACCTTAAATCTCTTTAGTGTCTGGTTATTGTTATTAAAATGGAAACACATAGTCCAGAATGTGCTATTTAATGTAAATAATGGAATGTTTTTATAGGAAAGCATTTCGTTATAAACGGTCATTCTAGTATACATGTTGTAACAAATGTGACATTTTATATATGTATTTGCTAACCTGACTCCTTTCAGTCTGATAATGGTTGGGTTTTGTCTGCACCCCACACTTATTTTCCAGCTGCAATAACCTGCGCAACGTTTACTTAAAAGGAATTGTATACTCTTTTAAATGCTGCTTTAGCTATTCATGTGAAAGAGATTGAATTGAGGTTAAATAAACGTATCTATGCCTGTTTATGTTTAAGGGCTCATTCACATGGGCATATGGGTATTTTCTGCAACATACACAGGTTCTTGCTGACAGAGCGAGCAGAAGATTCTGCATTAAAATATGCACCCAAAGTACTCGCTTTCAAAAGCATTTAAATGTGTTTAGATGGATACAACATTTAGACGCCCGCAATTCTACATACACAAGTAATTGCAGATATGTACGTTTGTAATTGCAGCTCTGTGTGTGGCCCCATTGATTTCTATAGTACTGCGTTTAGATGCATACAAAACTATACACTGTACACATCTAAGCACAGCATTTTAGACTCCTTTTTGAATAAGGTCTCAAAATAATTTATTCAGGTGTAGTTTACAATGAAATATGTACATTGTGGCAGTCTAATATTGTCATTACATGCTCATGTTTCCTGCTGCGCAGTGCTATATTGTAGATATGTGCAATTTGTTTCGTTCCAAATGAAAATTCAAACAAATTTATCGTCTTTCGGAAATTCGGATGTATCCAAATTTCCGAATTACAATAGTAACGGGTTTAACCACCTCAATACCGGGCACTTTCACCCCCTTCCTGCCCAGGCCATTTTTCAGCTTTCAGCGCTGTCACACTTTGAATGACAATTGTGCAGTCATGCTACACTGTAACCATGTGAATTTTTATCATTTTCTTCACACAAATAGAGCTTTCTTTTGGTGGTATTTAATCACTTAATTTTTTTTTTTTTACTAAAAAAAAAGGACAGAAAATTTTGAAAAAAAAAAGTTTTTCTTAGTGTTTGTCAGTAAATTTTGTAAACAATTAATGTTTCTCCTTCACTGATGTGTGCTAATGAGGCAGCACTGATGGGCACTGATAGGCTGCACTGATGAGGCGGCACTTATGGGCACTGATGAGGCTGCACTTATGGGTACTGATTAGGTGGCACTGATGAGGAGGCACTAATATGCCGCACTTATGGGCATTGATAGGTGGCACTGGTGGGCACTGATAGGTGGCACTGGTGGGCACTGATGGGTGGCACTGACGGGCACTGATAGGTGGCACTGGTGGGCACTGATAGGTGGCACTGAGGGGCACAGATAGGTGGCACAGATAGGCTACACTGATAGGCATTGATGGGCAGCATTCATGGCCAGCAGTGATGGGCATTGATGGGCAGCACCGATAGGTGGCATTAATAGCCAGCACTGACTGGCATCACTAATGGGCACTGATTGGTGGCACTTGTGGGCACTGATTGCTGGCACTGGTGGGCACTGATTGCTGGCACTGGAGTGGGCACTGGTTGCTGGCATTGGTGGCGCTAATGGTAATCAGGGCACAGATGATCAGTGCCCTGATTACATCCTTAGATGTCCTCTGTGAGGAGATGCTGCTGATCGGCTGTCCTCACCACACACTCTGTCAGTGTGAGGCGAGGAGTGCCGATTACCGGCACTTCCTTGTTTGCATGTGACCGGCTGTGATTGTTCACAGCCGATCTCATGGTTAAAGAGCTGCGGTTCTTTACACAGATCGGGGTCATGCCGTGTCCTGGCAACACGGCGCGGCCGCGACTGGCGCACTGCGCGTCCCCTAGGGCGCGCGAGAGCAGACTTCCTGGGAAGACATCATATGACATTGTCCCAGAACGAGAGCTGCACCTACCCTCCATCATTTGACAGTGGGCGGGCAGCAATTGTTTAAACAAATCCGAAATAACTAAACAAAATTTCGGATGAAATTTGAGTAGTTTTCAAATCAAATTAAAATAGTTTTTGAAACTAATAAAATTTGAATTTTCAAAGAGAATAAAATAGAATAGAAAATAAAGGAACAGAATAGAAAAAAAACGGAATAGAAAATAAAAGAATATAATATAATGGAGTAAAATAGAACAGAATAGAAAATAAAAGAATAGAAAAAATAGAATATAAAATAAAAGGATATAATATAAAATAAAGGAATAGAATAGAATAGAGTAAAACACAATAAAATAGAATATAAAATAAAAGAACAGAATAAATAGAATATAAAATAAAGGAATAGAATAGAATAGAATAAAATTGAATATAAGCATCTTCTGAAATTTTAATTTCACATAGAATTAATTTGAATTTGAATAGAAAAGAATAGAATAAAGAAAAAAGAATAGAATACAACGGAAAAAAAAACAATATAATTAAATAGAAAGAATATAAACTTCTTCTGAAATTACAGAATAGAATTAAAAAAACAACAGAATATAATAGAATAGAATATAACCATTTTCAAAAATCGAATAGAATGAATTTGAATAGAATAGATTAGAATAAAAAAAATAAAGAATAGAGTAGAAAAAATCAATAGAAAGAATACAACCATTTCCCAAAATTCGAATAGAATGAATTTGAATAGAATAGAAAATAATAGATTAGAATAGAATAGAAAATTAAATAATAGAATAGAATAGAAAGAATACAACCTTCTTCCAGAATTAAAATAGAATATAAAATAATAGAATAGAAAATAAAATAATAGAAACAAATAAAATATAATAGCATAGACAGTAGAATAGAATAGAAAGAATATAACAATATAACCATTTTCTGTATGTAGCACCCTCTACCCTAGGTAGGTGCTAGAGGTGATAGGATGTTAGGAGAGGTAAATTTAGGCAGGCCTAGGTGCAGCTAGGCCTGTTTGTTTTGATCCTGGGCAGTGGAGTGGCCTAGGGAGTGACTGGTGACCCACAGGTGGTGACACCTCTCGGTTACCTCCCCTTTGCTCCTAGAGGGTTCTAGAAGAGAGGATGGGGAAGAGGGGTGGAGCTGCCTGGGGTTTTTGGGGAGCCTTGACCAATCCCCAACCTGGATTGGAAGGGGGCAGGGCTCCTCAAATACCCAGGGTAAGTCCGGCTGGGGAGGAGAGTTCGGGTGGAAGAGCTGGGAGATGGAGCACTGGTTCCGGGGACCTTTGAGGGAGCCCCCAGTCTGGGGGGTGACCTTGGTTCTGGAGGCTCGGGAGTGGAAGGGACCCTTCAGCACATCCAAGGGGGGTCCTGACCAAGGAGCAAGAGAGAGAGAGAGCAACGGGGTGGTGCTGCTGGGCAAGTCTCCTGGAGGGATCCACCAGGTGACGGTGAGTGACACACACCCAGGGATGTTGGAGAAGCACGCGTGAGCAGAGTGGGAGCCAAAGGGACCGTCTAAGAAGGGTGCGCAGCCAGCAAGGACTATGGTGTCACTGGGCAGTGGAGTTGGGTCACTGCAGCCAGGAGGGCTGGCAGGGCCTGAAGAGGGACTGACTGGGAGCAGTAGTCCACCGAGACTAGCTAGCTTTGCTTCACAAGATGGGCCCCGTGGTCCCTGCCTGTAATGGGCGGTTCACTGAGGCCTGACCAGAGTCAAAAGGCAGGTCTCACCATGTGCTAGCTAGGCTGTAGAAGTTTTGTGCTGGAGGAAGAGTTGACTTGTATATATTGTATATATGTGGTCCCATTCAAGATCTGTTTGAATCACGGGGCATCTCATAATTTCCTATACCCCATCCAAGTTAAATCCCCAAAGAAAATAACAAATACACAAGTACCGGCCTGTTCTCCTGACTCCGGATGTGTGGAAAAGTGTGATTGGATCAGCAGGGTAACAGGTGAACCACAACTACTAGCAGCCCCTACGGGGGTACCGCTACATGTAATTCGGATTTCGAATAGAATAAATTTGAACAGAATAGAAAAGAATATAATAAAATAGAAAAGAATAGAATGAAATAGAAAAGAATATAATAAAAAAACAATAGAATACAATGGAATAGAAAGAATATATCCATCTTCCAAAATTCGAATTTCAAATAGAATAAATTAAATTCTGAATGGAATTCGAATTCAAATCAATTCGAATTTTCCAAATTCTAATATATTCAAATTTGAATAAACAAAACGAATTCTGAAAACAAATTAAACAAATTTAACTAAATTAATTAACAAACTGAATTAACTAAATTAATTAACAAATAATGAATTAACAAATAACGAACGAAAATGAAACAAAACTATTTTTTTTTCATTCTACACGTCTACTACATTGGATTTTGCATAACTAAAGACATTCTTCAGCACCTGAAATCTCAAACCTGGAAAAGGCATGGAACTGGAGCCTTCAGGTGTTTGGGGGTTCCAAGCTTATCTGAGAACTTTGGGAAATCCTGATTCCTATTAATGGGGACAAAATGGTGGGTGGGGCTAATAGCATTTAACGTAGCACACCACGGCAAATGGTGGGTGTGGCAAAATTGCAGTGACATACAGAGTGTATCAACAGAATGTGTTATGAGAATATATAGTAGAGAGTGGAGACAAATGGCCGAAAACGTCAAGCAAGCCACGTTTGTCTGAGCCGCTAAACAAATTATTGGTGTTGGAGTCATAAGCCAAGGTTGATGCAGAAAAAGAGTTTCGTAGTCGGGGGTCACAAGCCAGGGTCAATGCAGGGGAAAGGTTTTGTAATCAGGGGTCACAAGCCAAGGTCGATTCCAAGTAGCAATAGAGGTAGCTCGATGCAGCAGATGGAAAAATGTGTTGAGCACAATAATCTGGCAAACAGAAGGTGCAGAGTGATGCCTTAAATCAGGAAGTTCATAATAGGAGCAAAGAGTTTGAGGTTCAATACAAAACAAGGTTCAAGATAGGATCATCCAAGGAATTGTTCAGGGAACTGCCCAGGGAGCTGTCTAGTATTCCAGGTGTCTCAACAAGAACAGACATTGCCCGACACAGCAGAGGTTCCGGGTTCAAATCCAGTCCCTGACAGTATATAATGTACATAATGCATTGTCTAGTGTGGGTGACGCACATAGTGCAGGGGTCAGGTGTGGGTAACATATATGGTGTAGGGGTCAGGTGTATAATGTAGAGAACTTCTTACTAGCCCTTGGAAGACGTCCTTTGCTGACAAAATGCATCGGACTGAGCCTCATGCTGACGTCACAGCGTTTCCAGAGCCAGAGGTCCTTGCCTTTTTTGACATGATTATCTCTGTTTGGAGTCTTGGTTGGTTTGTTCAGTGGTGGTAAGGTGATAAGAGAACATTGGGGAAATTAAGTGGCAGCTCTGGAGTGATCATATACGCACTATGCTGTCTCCTCAAAATAACTCTACACACAGCCATTAATGTCTAAACCGCTGGCAACAAAAGTGAGAACAACCCTAAGTGAAAATGTCCAAGTTGAGCCCAAAGTGTCAATATTTTGTGTGGCCATTATTTTCCAGCACTGCCTTAACCCTCTTGGCCACGAAGTTCACCAGAGCTTCACAGGTTCTCACTGGAGTCCTCTTCCAATCCTCCATGATGACATCATGGAGCTGGGGGATGTTAGAGACCTTGCGCTCCTCCACCTTCCGTTTGAGGTTGCGCCACAGATGCTCAATAGGGTTTAGGTCTGGAGACACGCTTGGTCAGTCCATCACCTTTACCTTTCTTTAGCAAGGCAGTGGCCGTCTACTGGAAGTGTTTGGGAGGACATCAAACTCCCACCAGCCAGAGTACGAATCTACCGAGACCAGGTAACCCATGTTTGACCATTTAAATATGTCAGCTGCTGTGATAGATCATCACATGCATTGCATCGGGCACATCTAGAAACTTCTCTTTCAATGTTAGTGTATATAGTGGGGCAAAACATGGTTTCACGTGCCTGTTTGAGGATGCCCACACAGATGCTCAATAGGGTTTAGGTCTGGAGACATGCTTGGCCAGTTCAACACCTTTGCCCTCAGCTTCTTTAGCAAGGCAGTGGTCATCTTGGAGGTGTGTGTGGGGTCATTATCATGTTGGAATACTGCCCTGCGGCCCAGTCTCCGAAAGGAGGGGATAATGCACTGCTTCGTTATGTCACAGTACATGTTGGCATTCATGGTTCCCGCAATGAACTGTAGCTCCCCAGTGCCACAGCCCCAGACCATGATACTCCCACCACCATGCTTGACTGTAGGCAAGACACACATGTATTTGTACTCCTCACTTGGTTGCCGCCACACGCTTGACACCATCTGAACCAAATAAGTTTATCTTTATCTCATCAGACCACAGGACATGGTTCCAGTAATCCATCTCCTTAGCAAACTGTTTGTGGGTTTTCTTGGGCATTATCTTTAGAAGAGGTTTCCTTCTGGGAAGACAGCTATGCAGACCAATTTGATGCAGTGTGCGGCCTATGGTCTGAGCACTGATAGGCTGACCCCCCCACCCCTTCAACCTCTGCAGCAATGGTGGGAGCACTCATACGTCTATTTCCCAAAGACAACCTCTGGATATGATGCTGAGCACGTGCACTCAACTTCTTTGGTCGACCATGGTGAGGCCTGTTCTGAGTGGAACCTGTCCTGTTAAACCACTGTATGGTCTTGGCCACCGTGCTGCAGCATAGTTTCAGGGTCTTGACAATCTTCTTATAGCCTACGCCATCTTTATGTAGAGCAACAATTCTTTTTTTTCAGATACTCAGAGAGTTCTTTGCCAAGAGGTGCCATGTTGAACTTCCAGTGACCAGTATGAGAGCGTGAGAGTGATAACACCAAATTTAACACACCTGCTCCCCATTCACACCTGAGACCTTGTAACACTAATAAGTCACATGACACTGGGGAGGGAAAATGGCTAATTGGGCCCAATTTGGACATTTTCACTTAGGGGTGTACTCACTTTTGTTGCCAGAGGCTTAGACATTAATGGCTGTGTGTTGAGTTATTTTGAGGGGACAGCAAATTTACACTGTTATACAAGCTGTACACTCACTACTTTATATTGTAGCAAAGTGTCATTTCTTCAGTGTTGTCACATGAAAAGATATAATAAAATACTTACAAAACATGTGAAGGGTGTACTCACTTTTGTGAGATACTGTATATATATATATATACACTGGGAGGGATACTTTCTCTTATGTGTTTGCAGCTTTAAATTTGAATTTTATTTTTTTATTGCACGGTTATCTTTCTTTGCGTATAATGGAGAGAATGTGGGGGTCAGGACTGGGTAATACACAGAGTGCAAGAGTTAGGTGCATGTTCCATGTGTAGTTTAGGATTTAGAAGGATAGCACAGCATCCCCTTTGATTCTTTTCACCACCACTCTCCAACACAGCAATACCACATGCACACTGCATAGACATGCATACAAACTGCATACACCAGCATAAAACTGCATACTCACTCACACCCACATACATATTGCATATATATATATATGCATAGACATGCATACACACTATGATAGACTCACCCAGGACAGAGGCTTTTGGAGGGGACTGAATGCTAGCCTCTTGCCTACTGATTATGGACCCTGGATTTTATGGGAACACTCTTTGTGAGGTGTATGCCTTGTGACCCTTGGAGTAAAGTTACTTTGGATTCAAGTTCATGTCTCCCCAAGACACATAGACTCTGGGATCCATGTTAAAGGCCTCACTACCAATAGTAACTGCGTTACACTGTTGGGACTCATAGCAGATGCTTATGTCATCAGCAAGCCACCTGTCTGGGGTTGTCTGCTATAATGTGTTTCTTGCAAGTATGTTTAGTGAACCTCCTAAGGGTCTTTCACCCATTGTTTATTGTGCTAATTAACTCAGCTATTGTATACTAGCACACTACCCTTGTGGGCTGTGTTTATACTTGTAATAATGTGTCCTTTGTATTCACTCTTGTAGGGGCCGAGAAGTCTGGGCACCTGGGCTAGTTTGCATGACTTGTTAATTATGTTTCTGATTACAGTTGTATTGTTAGGGTAATATGATCAGGAGGGGAGAATGTATTTCTCAAGTGTATAAAAGACTGTATACTTGTTCAAATAAAGAGTTCTTATTCTGGTGTATTCCAAAACTGGTGTTGCCTGGTTCTTGGGGTAACTATAGCCAGAACCATTGGTCTCGTGCTCCAGGACTTGAAAAGCAGCTTCTCGGCAGGAAATACCCAACATGGTGCCCGGAGTCCATCACACAAACTGCCTACACATTGCATTCACATACATATTGTACAAGAAGCCAGGGATGGGTCCTGGATGGGAGATATGTGTCCCATTATTTGAGTTGTGGATGAGTGGATATCAATAGAGGGATCGACAGAGAGGGGTAGCATACACTGAAAAGGTATAATAGTTATGGTGCTGCTTGACACCCTCAGAGATAAAAAGGATTGAGTCAAAAAATAGGATAAAAGTCTTTGCTGAAAGAGGTGCTGTAGTGTTTCAGTGTGGATTTCCTCTTTGTGCATTAGCTGAAGTGCAGTGCGGAAGTGCAATAGCGAATTCAAGATGAATACTTTATCCAACATGATAACTGCCAGTGCCACCCCTGCCTGGCCTACCCCTGCTTGTGCTAACCCATAAAGATGGTCTAAATGTATACTAAGATGGGTGGGGGTGATACTTGTCAGTTCATTAATTAGGAGTTCATAAAAAAAAACACATGGCTAGCAAGGCAAACTTCTCACACCAAAGCCAGACTACAAGAGAGAGCGGAGGCCAAAGCTGTAAAGATTAAGATCAGCTCATAATTTAGATGAGACAATGAAAGAGCGAAATAAACATCACCAGAACATGGACAGGGCTACAGATGTTGAAAGCAGCATAAGTTACCATGAAGCAAATTGATAGTAATGAGTCAAATTCAGTTAGAGGTGGATGTTGAAAGCAGTACATAAACTTTAGCATGTTATTGTACTTTTACATTTTTTAATATTTAAATATCTGTAGATAATCATTGGCAATCCTGCCACATATCACAGTTCTGCAGACCCTCAAACAACAAGCAGGACAAATGCTAGGCAGAATGCCAGTCAGTAGGCTGATGGCCAGGTCAGGGCAGGCCAACAGAGATAAGGTTCTGGACAAGTAAAAGGAGCAATAAAGGACAATAGCAGAGGTAACAGGCTGATGGTCAGAATAAGCTAAATACAAAAGCAGTTTAAACAATTCACAGGAATAAGCTGTAGCACCCTCTAGTGTGTGCTAGAAGTTAGTGTAGCGTGTAATAGAAAAAGGAATGGGTAAATTGTAGTTTAGCTCAGGGCTAAGACTGAGCTATGAAATCTGGGTCAGGGTTAAGTAAGTTCAGGGCTGGATGACTCATCCTGGCAGTTCTCTGGTGCCTCCTTTTGTTTTCTGGGACATTGGAGAATGTTCTAGACCTAGTGGGCGGAGGTTAGGAGGAGCTGCCTTGAATATTTATGAGGCCTCAGCAAATCACCAGTAGTGGGCTGGCAGGAGGCAGAGCTCACCTCATAAATAGACATGAGCCATGCCAGCAGGGCAGTCAAGGGGAAGATGGAGATACAGTGTTGAGGAGGCTGTCGGGAGTGCCCCTTAGTCTGGGGGGGGGGGTCATCCTGCCTCGGGCCAGGGCTTGGGTGCCCTGTTATAACACAGCGAAGGATTATTTCCTTAAGGCACAAGAACAAGGACAGAGTGAGTAACAACACTGCTGGGGACTAACAAGGGGGGAGACTGCCACATGTAGCCAGTCACCCTGAAGACAGCGGTGTGCTTAAATCTTCATTCCTAACTGGGAGATCTCCTGAGAGTTAGCGAAGAGTCAGTCGGGATGACTGGTGTGAGAGTTATCCTGGAGGGCTAGTGAAAGGGGCAGCTGCAACCAGGTGGGTTGGCAGTGCCTGAAGAGGTGGTGCTGGGATCAGTGGCCACAGAGGAGAAGTTACAAGCTGTGTCACTACACTGTGCTACATGAAAAGGAGCTACGAGTTCCTGCCTGTAAAGGGCTATTGCCAGTGTTGCCAACCTCCCGCAGCATTTTTTACTGGCAAAACATGGAAAATTTACTGGCAGAGCACATTTTTTTACTGGCAACCTGAAAAATAACCGAACTCCTATTAAAAACTAAGACAATTGATATTTAAACACAACATGGAAACACTAATAATACCCATATTAAGTAGTTTGCCCGGTTTACACTTAAAAAGTCAGCACAGCATGACAACTTATCAGACCCTGATATTTATAGACAGTTGTAAAAATCACCGATTTTTACAAACTGTCAGTAAATTTACTGGCGGTTGGCAACACTGGTCCACTGGGTTTTATCAAGTCCAAAGTCAGCGCAGCCCTCTATCAGGAACTTCTAGAGCACTTCATGCTTCCCTCTGCTGACCAGCTTTATGGAGATGCTGATTGCATTTTCCAGCAGGACTTGGCACCGACCCACACTGCCAAAAGTACCAATGCCTGGTTCAATGGTCATGGTATCACTGTGCTTGATTGGCCAGCAAAATCGCCTGATCTAAACCCCATAGAAAATCTGTGGGGTATTGTCAAGCGGAAGATGAGAGGCACCAGACCCAACAATGCAGATGAGCTGAAGGCCGATATCAAAGCAACCTGGGCTTCCATAACTCCTCAGCAGTGCCACAGGCTGGCCGCCATGCCACGCCGCATTGATGCAGTAATTCATTGAAAAGGAGACCTGACCAAGTACTGAGTGCATAATATACTGTACATGGATATACTTTTCACTAAGCCAACATTTCTGTATTAAAAATCCTTTTTTTTGTTGGTTTTATGTAATATTCTAATTTTCTGAGATACTGAATTTTACGTTTTCACCAGCTGTAAGCCATAATCATCAAAATTAAAAGAGTGAAATGCTTGACATATATCACTCTGTGTGTAATGAATCAATATAAAATATGAGTCTCACTTTTTAAATTGAATTACTGAAATAAATTAACGTTTTGATGATATTCAAATTTTTTGAGATGCACCTGCATTACATTTGTGGTTTTGGGTTTAATGCTGCGTATGCCCACATGATGGCCATGTTTGCCTGCACAGAGATGCACAGAGAGTTCCATGCATCCCCATGCAG
>BLSH010082712.1:76194-93884 GCA_018402905.1 Glandirana rugosa
TCTTAAGTAAAGACCCCAAAAAAAAAAAAAAAATGATCATTACCGCCGCTAGACGCTAAATACTAGTAAAAAAAAAAAAAAAACCCCAGAAATGAATTCTCACCATCCGTAAACGCGACCACTTTTGCGCAAACCAATCAATAAACGCCGATTGCGATTTTTTTTATCGCAAATATGAGGAAGAATATAAATCGGCCAAAACCGATGAAAAAAAATGTTTTTTTATATTTTTTTTTTGGATTTGTATTTTAGCAAAAAGTAAGAAATTTGGGTTTTTTTGCAAAATTGTCGCTCTTCTTTTGTTTATAGCGGCGATCAGAAATGACGCAGAGGGGATCAAATACCACCAAAAGAAAGCTCTATTTGTGGGGAAAAAAGGACGCAAATTTTGTTTGGGTACAACGTCGCACGACCGCGCAATTGTCAGTTAAAGCGACGCAGCGCCGAATCGCAAAAAGGGCTCCGGTCCTAAAGCAGCCAATCCTTCCGGGGCTGAAGTGGTTAATGGGGTTCGGGGTCTGGGGTAAAGTTCGGATAACGTTCGGTACCTAACCCGAACGTTTCTGGAAAGTTTGGTTGAAACCGCCGAACCCAAACGTCGAGGTGTTCGCTGAACTCTAGTCAGGACAAATTGCCAGAATGTGGTTTCATCTCTGCTGACGCTGACCCCCTTAAAAGGGCCATCTTCGGGGACTCCAGTTATTATGGACTTTGCTGCAATGGACAGTGTCCAATACAGGTATGGGCAGCACCATGTTCCTTATGCACCTTATCTCTTGGAAAAACCCATAAGGACAGTATTATGTTCAGCAGCACAACCAGTTCCACCTCAGCCAAATTATGTGAACCGATTGTCCATGTATGTGAAGACTGATGAGCGATGTACCTGTAATGCTCAAGTTTATCAGTAAAACTAACTTTATCCAAGTATAGAAGTTCTCAACAAGGAAACGTTGCACCAGGATGGTCCACTCTCTTCTACACCTCTCACCCATTCCAATTAGGGTGCCTTCCCAGCTCGCTATGCTCTACGTGTAACTGGAATAAGGAATGTGGATGGCTGCACTCCAAAACCTTGGTCCACCTTTATTTCCACGAGAAACAATTACAATTGCGGGGAGAGAGAAAGGTTAACGTGTTTCGCCCTTCTCTTACTCATGAGTGCTGAGAGGACCACAAAACCCGTTAACCCCTCTCTCTCTCTCCCCCACTGTGATCATTTTGTTGTTTTATACTGCTTTGTATTAATCTCATGGAAATAAAAGAGGATCTTCACCCTAGAAAGAAAGAAATTGAAAGTCAGCAGCTACAAATACCATACCTGCTGACTTTTTACCACTTCCCGACCGCCATACGACTATAAGCGGCGACAGCGTGGCTCTGTCCCGCGAATCGCCTCTTATAGTCATCACTTTAGTGCACGGCGGCTAGGGGGCGAGCGCACGCTCCCTGTGCTGGGCCGAGGGTCGGGCGGACTCGATGTCTGCCGGCGACCCGCGATGCCCTGTGACAGAGCCAGCTGATGTAAACATGGCGGTTCCCCGTTCTGGCAGGCGGCATGTAAGAGATCTACTGATCCCTGTCACTGGGTTCAGTTAGATCTCTGGTGCCCCTGGCAGCTCAGCATCCTCACAGTTAGAACACGCCTAGGGAACACAGTTAACCCCTACAGCGCCCCCTTCAGGTTAACTCCTTCACTGCCAATAACATTTATACAGTAATCAGTGGATATTTACATTTCTGATCGCTGTATAAATGACATTGGTCTCAAAAAAGTGTCAAAAATATCCAACATGTTTGAAGCAATATCGCAGTCTCGATAAAAATTGCAGATCGCCGCCATTACTAGTAAAAAAAAAAATTGTAAAAACGCCAGAAATAAATTCTCATGGTTTGTAAACGGGACAACTTTTGCGCAAACCAATCAATAAATGCTGATTGCGATTTTTTTTTACCACAGACATGAGGAAGAATATAAATCGGCAAAACCGTTGAATACATTTTTTTTTTATAATTTTTTTTTGGATTTGTATTTTAGCAAAAAGTAAGACATACTGTTTTTTTTTTTGCAAAACTGTCGCTCTTTTTTTGTTTATAGCGGTGATAAGAAATGACGCAGAGGGGATCAAATACCACCAAAAGAAAGCTCTATTTGTGGGAAAAAAATTACGCAAATTTCGCTTGGGTGCAACATCACACGACCACGCAATTAAATCTACGCAGTGCCGAATCGCAAAAAGTGCTCTGGTCCGAAGATGGGAAATTCTTCCAGTCCTTAAGTGGTTCATAAAAGGACACTTACCTGTCCAGAGATCCAGCACTGTCCTCACCCAGCCGGTTCTTCACCGGTCTATGGATCCCTGGGACTGGCATGTTGGTTGTAACTTCTTGCGACTCTTACCGTGCGCACACATGAGCTGTGCTTTGTGAATGGTCCTGCAGCCTTGTAGGACCTGTGATGTGTCCCAGAAGGCTGCGGGCAAAAGGGCGTGGGCACTTCTGCTCGGATAAGACCATGTACCTATCAAGACTAGGATAGCAGATTCCCCCCCACTAAATATAGTGTGCCAAATGTGGTAGAGGAGGGGGGAGAAGGAAGTAAAGAAAAACTTTCCCTTTTTTGGTAAAGTTCTGCTTAAAGGTGGACCAAGGTTTTGGAGTGCAACTGTCAAGATTCCTCTTTCCAGTTGCATGGAAGTCAGTGTCTTTAGCTAACAGAAGCGACTATTATGGAATAAGTGTAACCTTGGTATATCTGAAGAACCTTATATTGGAAGATGAAGCCATTATGCGGGTAAAGCAGTCTTGAGCTGCTGTGAGAACATTTGTACCGGGTAACCCCTGTGGTTGGGTACATTTCTGAACACACTCTTTAACCCAGGGTTTCTCAACCAGGGTTCCTCCAGAGGTTGCTAGGGGTTCCTTGAGCAATGGTCAATTT
Source organism: Glandirana rugosa (assembly GCA_018402905.1). Lineage (NCBI taxonomy): Eukaryota > Metazoa > Chordata > Amphibia > Anura > Ranidae > Glandirana > Glandirana rugosa. Next base: position 79,136 of record BLSH010082712.1, read on the forward strand.
CTACCTCTCAGATAAATTCCCAATGACGCCATTGATCTTTTTAGCTATCTGTAAGGGGGTCATTCTTCCCAATGACCACAAGTGTAAGGAGCATTCTTCCCACTGACCATCACACTAATGTATCATGAGTTGTAGATTTTTAATTTTTAGCAGGGGTTCCCAGAGACCGGAGAATTATTTCATAGGGTTCCTCGGTGGTGAAAAGGTTGAGAAAGGCTGCTTTAGCTTTTTAGGATGGGATACAATCTCAAGTGATGACAGCCAGTCTGCGGAGGAAGTGGATGATGGTGGCCCTGCTTTATATCCCTCATCTTGCGGCATGCTATTCATATTGGAAACCGGTGTGGCACAGGGTTGACCTGGGGAGTCACAAGAGCAAGGCCTTGCATGGATTATAAAGCAGTGGCTTCCTGTGGTGTGAACCTACATGGTGAACAGAATTCATAATATATTGGGATATCGGGGATCAAATGTTAGTGTCCAACACTGCCCCACCCTGAAACAGTTAATCATTTTAAGAAGGTCAGTGTGGGACGCTGGTGTCTGTTGGCAGTGGCAGATGTGAAGGGCCTAGGAACCAAAGAATGAATAATCCCTGTGATGGCTTGTAGTTTTCTAATCTGCCCTCTAAGGGGCAAACTCGCTCCCAACCCTCACATCCATGCTAACCTGGTCTAGGGTCTGCATACCGGCCTCCAGCCACAGCAGGCGGGGGGGGGGGGGGGGTAAGCATTTTTGCAATAGACAAAAGATAAAATTTGCATTTAACTTTGTCCACTTATATACTGTATGTGGATCTACTTATTGTTCTAGCAATGTAACCTTCTGCTTAATATTTTTTTAACCCTTTTACTGCTACCAACATATGTAGTACATCAGTGGTTTTGGGGGGTTCCCATCAGAAGTGTGCGCAAATCCGACAAGCCAGCAGTCAGATGGAAGCAACCACCGGATCACTTCCACATAGCCCCTGTAAGTACTGGTCCATTCCCCTAAGCATGCCATCCCCATGCTTCCAGGGCTCCGCGCGCCTGCTGCCCCCAGACCTGGGACTGGCATGGCGGGTGCCACTGGGTAGAGGGAACGGATGTTTGCTGATCTCCCCTTACTGCTAACATGTAAAATGTAATTTCCGGGTCCTGGTGTCACTTTCCCCAGTCAGTATGGCCAGGGAAGAAGATAATGGAGTGTGATCTGCACTCCATCAGATTCATTGGAGGGCAGGTGAAACATCAGTGGTATTTTTATGTCTCATTAAAGGGGACCTGTCATCAAAAAAATGCATCACATGGGGGACTTTTTGTCTCCTATGTGATCAGGGCTGGCCTAAGACATTGTGCTGCCTGGGTCCAAGAATGAAATGCTGCCCCCCGACCCAAAAAAAAAAAAAAAAATCATGCGCACTGAAAGGCCCCCGCATCCATTATTTTATATCATGATAACAAATGTATCAGGAAGTCAGCTTTACATGCAACAGCACCTTGTCTATATGCAAAATTATATCACATACCATTATGTTCAATTCCAAGGGGTGGGCTAGGCTAGTATAGGGGCAGGGTAGGGTAGTATATAGACAGGCTAGGGTAGTATAGGGGCAGGCTAGAGTAGTATATGGGCAGGCTAGGGCAGTATATAGAGAGGCTAGGGTAGTATATAGACAGGCTAGGGTAGTATGGGGCAAGCTAGGGTAGTATATGGACAGGCTAGGGTAGTATAGGGACAGGCTAGGGTAGTATATGGACAGGCTAGGGTAGTATAGGGGCAGGCTAGGGTAGTATATGGACAGGCTAGGGTAGTATATGGACAGGCTAGGGTAGTATAGGGACAGGCTAGGGTAGTATATAGACAGGCTAGGGTAGTATAGGGGCAGGCTAGGGTAGTATATGGACAGGCTAGGGTAGTATAGGGGCAGGCTACGGTAGTATATAGACAGGCTAGGGTAGTATATGGACAGGCTAGGGTAGTATATAGACAGGCTAGGGTAGTATATGGACAGGCTAGTGTAGTATATAGACAGGCTAGGGTAGTATAGGGGCAGGTGGAGCAGCCCGTGGGGCAGTTGTCATCACGAGACACAAAACAGCTGGAAAAAAATCTTGGTCCTCAATTTGCTGGGTAAATAGAAGAGAAGGAGAGGCGGCCGTGGTTCAATTTGCTGCCCCTCTCAAAGTGCCCACTGGGACCCATGGTAGGGCCGGCCCTGTATGTGATGCAAAAAGAAATTTAATTAAAAAAAAAAAAAAAGTAAAAAAAAGTCACACCCAAGCACTTAACACCCCCCCCCCCCCAAATAAAAATGTTTAATGTTTGGTATCTATTTGCTCAGTTTAACTAATTTAACTTCAGTGTATTCTTTACTGAAATTTTGAGTTTCACAAACTGTTATGCTAATATTATGTGACATAAAAAATTGGAACTACCGCTATTTTATTCTCTAGGGTGTCTACGTATAGCAAATATATAATGCTTGGGGGGTTTCATATAATTTTTTTAATCATATTTGCAAACGGCTCTGGCAACAAAAATGCGGAATCAAATTTGCATTTTGACACCGGTAACAGATTCACTTTCATTTCATATTTTAATTACATTTTTATTTTTTTTAAACGCACCGATAGAAACTCTCCCTTCTGTCTGTAGACATCAATATCACAAACATTCTTCATGCATTCTGTACATAAATTTCAATTTCTGGCTTTTTTTTAATAAGTCTTTGCTCCTTTTATATTTAAAATCTCAATAAAGACGAGACTGTCCAAGCCAAGAGAATCAATTTCCGCGTCTTCTATAGGCAGCGTGTCAGAGTGTGCGAATCCCAGCACACGGCGCTAATTGTATTCATGGGAGTGTGACGCCCTCTATTCTCAGAACCGATGGGATAAAGCGGGATAATGGTGTCTGGAGGGGAGCGCGGCGGATACGTCTCTCGCTGGCGATAGCGTCAAATTGCCGAGATTATTAAAATGTAATCAGACCTGTGAAGCGAAGGCGGTGGGAAAAAAAACATCCGCAGGAAAGAGAAAGAAAAGCAAACTCTGGATTTGTGAATAAACTTCCCAGGGTGTCACAGCTGCAAAATAATGAGAATGAATGGGGGGCAATGGGGGACATTTCAGGGAAGCTTTAATATTTGGAACCATCTCCTGCTCTTCTGATTTTGCTGGATTATAAAAATGTATGTAAAGTGGTCCAGTATTATCTCCAACCAATAATCATTGCCGTCATACAAGCCCTGAAAAAGGGGGATTTGTAATTGCCCCAAAACCCATTGGAAGCAATATGTAGCACCAAGTCAAGGATCCAAAGACTGTAGCCCCCCACCCCAGAAGCACTGTAAAATAGGTAATTGCTGGATTATAAAATTCAGGTAAAGTCGTCCAGTATTATCTCCAAACATTGCCAGCATACAAGCCCCATTGAAGGGGGATCTCTAATACTTTGAAACGTGTTGGAGGCACTCTTTTTACATCTCCTCCAATATTTCCACCAAGTAATGGGCCCCCACCCAGAAACACTGTGAAATCAAAAAAAGATTTTGCTGGATTTTAAAATTTAGGTAAATCGATCCAGTAGGATTTCCAATCATTGCCAGCATACAAGCCCCATTGAAGAGGGATTTGTAATTCTTCTAAACTTATTGGAGGCACTCTCTGTATTCTTCAATATGTAGCACCAAGTCATGGGTCCAGAGACCGTGGCTCCACCCAGAAACACTGTAAAATAGGTAACGGACCTTGTTGGATTATAAAATTCAGGTAAAGCAGTCCAGTATTATCTCCAATCATCGCTGGCATACAAGCCCCATTGAATGGGGATTTGCAATCTCTTTACGTATTCTTCAATATTTAGCACCAAATCATGGGTCATTTTGCAGAAACACTACAAAATAAATACAAGATTTTGCTGAAATTTAGGTAAATCAGTCCAGTATTATTTCCAATCATCAATCATTGCCAGCATACAAGCCCCATTGAAGAGGGATTTGTAATCCCTCTAAAACTCGTTGGAGGCACTCTTTTTATATATTCTTCAATATGTAGCACTAAGTCATAGGTGCAGAGACTGCGGCTTCACCTAGAAACACTTTAAAATAGATAACAGACCTTATTGGGTTATAAAATTCAGGTCAATAAGTCAATTATTATCTCCAATCATTGCCAGCATACAAGCCCCATTGAAGAGATATTTGTAATCCCTCAAGCATTGGAAGCACTTTATTTATATATTCTTTAATATTTAGCACCAAGTCATGGGTTCCCACCCAGAAACACTGCAAAATAAATGAAAGATTTTGCTGGATTTTTAAATTTAGGTAAATCGGTCCAGTATTATTTCCAATCATCAATCAATGCCGGCATACAAGCCCATTGAAGAGTGATTTGTACTCGTTGGAGGCGCTCTCTTTGGAGTCATGGTTCCAGAAGCTGCGGCACCACCAAGAAACACTGGAAAATATGTAACAGATTGTACTGGATTAAAAAATTAAGGTAAATAGATCCAGTATTATTTTAAATCATCAATCATTGCGCATACAAGTTTGTAATCCCTCAAAACTCGTTGGAGGCACCCTCTTTATCTATTCTTCAATATGTAGCACCAAGTCAAGGGCCCAGAGACTGCGGCCTCACCCAGAAACACTGTAAAATAGGTAATAGATTTTGCTGGATTATAAAATTAAGGTAAAGCAGTCTGGTGATTGAGCACGGTCCCAACATCTCCTGGATAGCTATCCACTGATGGATTTCAATGGTTGCTTGGAATTACTCTGGAAAACAATCGAATTTCGCCTTTAAGAAAAAGAAAAAACCCTGCTTGGAGAGACACTGATTAGTGAAAGGCCAGAGGACGGGAGCGAAGAGAGATAATTACAGACGGTGCTGATGAAACCTCATGACAAGCACTGAAATTAGCGGTCACGGATCGCCGCCGGACGACCTTTTCACTTTATCATCTTAATTGCAACTCTTCTTCGGTGAGCCCTAATAGACGGCTCGTCTCCGGTGGAGCGTTCCGGGTCAGGGCCTAGAGAGTTCCGTTTTGCAGAGATTATTCCCGAATCTTCCTCTGGATGACAAATTGTAGCGTAAATGAAGAAAACGCCAATTTATCAAGGGTCTGATTGGTAATTATAATCATCGTCCTCTTTATTGTAGATCGTGGGTCATCCAACCTTGAGGTCCAATTTAAAGTTTCCACATTGCGAAAGGTCGGCGTTGTGTTGAGTAGACCACGTCTAGCGGGAGGCCATGGCTACACCTGACCCCAGATATTCCTTCACGAGAGAAGATACAAGGGTTTAATGGCCAACTATGGTAGTGCCAAGAATTATACTGCATGAAGACATATATAACACAGATATCATTTATTATTATTATACAGAATTTATATAGCACCAACAGTTTGTGCAGCGCTTTACAAAATGAAGGCAGACAGTACAGCTACAATACAATTTATACAAGAGGAATCAGAGGGCTCTGCTCGTTAGAGCTTACAATCTAAAAGGGATTTATATGTTACTTGAGCATTAAAATCTGACCTTCAGCCTTCCCTTCAGTTTTGCACAGTTTTCCGGCTCCTCTCCTGGACTATTGTCACCTTCAGGAGTACTCTGACTTCACTGCACGCTGCGAGCTTTTCACAATGTGCATTAGCGGTTGCAGCAAGTCAGATAGAGCTCCACCTCATTTCCTAGCAAATGTGAGTTGCTTATATCCGTGTCTCCATCAGAGAGTTACAGTATCAATGTCCATAGAGCAGAGCACATGACTGCAACTAACGTGCACTGCGTAAATTAAGTGCATCGCAATAAAGTATAAACATTGATCAGTACACTCTATAAACAATAATCACTCTACAAAATTGGTGACAAAATTAAAGATAAATGGAAAACCCTAGTGCTCTCTGCTTCCAAGTGTTTACTCTTTAAAAACACTCACAAGGATGTGCAAAAAAGCAAGCATACAACACTCTGGGCTCACCAGTCTAACACAAATGGCTGCTGTATGATGGCACAGGCTTTGACTCCTCCCACCCATACACGTTACGCCCTCCAATTGGGCTTCCTCAGTAGCCCTGGTTTTCCTTTTTATTTCCTGCTATGGGGTCATGCTAATGACTGAGGACCAAGTTGAGAGGGGCAATAGGTATACTACAAACCAGAAGTATGAGTGTTGCTTTAGCTCTCACAGGAGGAATAGGTCAGAGGTGAATGTCACTATTTATGTCACATACCTGGCCGGAGACTGAAATGCTGAAAGGGCTCCCCTTGCGGCTAAGTGCAGTACACCCCTGAAGATGATACAGGAGGTGCAGTGCCCAAAGAAGCACAGGTTGCCAAATAGGTACTAAAGAGTAGGATGGGTAGTAACCTGATGTATACTGGATGGGCAGGATACACAGCTGGACAGAAGTCTCTTAGGGAACCTCAGTAGTACTTGGCAGCAGTGCACACAGAAGACAGTAGTGAAAGCCAGGCCAGGGGTCAAACATGGTGGATCTGTCAGTAAACAGAGGCAGGTAACAGGAACTAGCCGAGGTCATACACAGGTAGGCAAGCCAGGAATATGTAATAGTAGCAAAGTCCGTTATGCAATCCGGGGTCATACACTGGAGACAGCAGCAGAGTCAGTAGAACAAGCCAAGGGGTCAAAGCCAGGAGAGCAGATCAGACCGGTCAGGAGCAAGCCAGGGCATAACAGGAAATCCAAGGGAATATGCACAGAGGCTCAGGAACACAGGAAGGCTGACGACAATCCAGCAATCTGATGGGTTCAGCCGCAGTCTTATATAGGCTAGTCAAAGACCGTATCTGTCACACTATATACCTGCCGTTGCGTCTGTGCGTTCTCCAGTTTGCTCCGTTGCGCATACCCGTTCGCCCATTCGTGCCATTGCACATTTGCGTGCTTGCACCAGTGTGCATGGGCATGCGCCAGATGCACCCATTTCCAGTATTGACAACATTGCCAGCTCTTCTACGGCCATTTCTCTGACAATGTAGTGGGGTCTGATATAGGAGGTAAGCAAGCAGTTTATCTGGAAGTGGTGGTTCACAAGACACACTGAGAAGATATATGAACTGTCACTAATTCATTATAGAGTGGTGTAGTTCTTTGGATGGGACTCTTGCTTTTGTAGCCAATGGCCCCCTAAGGGGTGGCTGGTTGATGTGGTTCACCTGTCACTCTGCCCTCAATCACACATTTCCTTTCATCCGGAGTCAAGGAACAGGCCGGTACTTTATTCGCTTACTCGCTAACTATAAACACAAGGATACAATGTATCTTAGTGGAGTTCAAAGGAATTTACTCCCGGCCTCTAGATAAGGAAATTTTAACCACTTAAAGACTAAACTCTTTTTAACATTTGTTGCTTACAAATAGAAAAAAACAATTTTCTGCTAGAAAATTACTTGGAACCCCCAAACATTATATATTATTTTGTTGCAGAGACCCTAGAGAATAAAATGGCAGCTGTTGCAATATTTTATGTCACTTGGTATTTGCGCAGCGGTCTTTCAAATGCAATCTTTTCTGGAAAAAATACACTTTAATGATTTAAGAAAAAAAACAAAAAAAACCACCATAAAGTTTGCCTAATTTTTTGTATAATGTGAAAGATGTTACACCGCGAGAAACGTGACCTTTATTCTAAATATCAAAATTGTGATAAAGCCCTGTGTACCATCAACAATTACCACTCTTTATGTAGCTGAGTTGCAGTATTTCACGGTGACCGGAAACTCACCAGAGCAATGAATATTCACCGTGGGGGAAACGCATGCACGCAGGAAGTGGCTGCAAAGAGGCAGCAGAAGATCAGCAGTGTTTGAATACTACTTTCATCTTTTTTTGTATTTTAATTTAAAGTGTCATTAAGAGTTCATTTAGATGTGCAGTAGAGACATGTTTTTGCCAAGCTCCATTAGGCAGCAGATGAGGGTGTTTTACCTATAACAGGTGTTTAGTGTCACTCTTTCTGGCCAGCCTAGAACCCTGATGTAACGATGGTGGAGTTATTGACTGGCTGCTCTGCTGTGAGTAAGGTGGGGGTGGGGCGCGAATTACTCGCCTTATCCCGAGCGCTGACAACCCCACACTACGCTATAAAAAAACTGTCTCCTAACTTTTTTAGCTGGCTCCTAGATTCAAAGCAAATTTGTCAAGCCCTGGTCTATATACACCTCTGTATATACACTCCTTCTTCCTCCAGCACTGACAATTGCTGAATGTTACACTCCTTCACTTCTCTCCTGCACAACACTTGCTTCTTCTCGATGAGGCCTGAAGGGATATTTATTAGACCTCCATTACATCCTCCTCCACCCTAGCTAGCACATGGTGAGGCCTGCGTTCCTGATAGCAGGACCTACAAACCGCCCATTACAGGCAAGGGATATGGGCCCTTGTAGCTGAGTACAATTGTGCTAGTAGGGTTTGATGGACTACTGCTCCCAGCCCATCCTCTTCCAGCCCACCTCAGCCCTCCTGGTTGCTCTGGCCTGCTCCACTGCCCAGTGACACCACTCCCCTGACTTTCTCCTCTCACCTCCACAGACTGTCCACTGTATACTCCCAGCCTGCTCCTGTCCTCTTCTCTAGCTCCCAGAGTCTGCCACTCACCGACACCGGTGGATCCTTTAAAGAGTCTTTTCCTGTAGCTTCTCTGTTGCTCTTTTGCTCCCTTGTGCTGCTCCAGGATCTCTCTCTCGCCTCCTGGCTACATCTGAGCTCCCAGGCCTCAAGGTAACCCCCCCTCCCCCAGACTGGGGGCTCCCAGGTGAGGCCTCAGCAACCTCTGCTACATCTCCACTCTTCCACCCGACACTCTCCTCCCCCCAGCTGGGCAGACCACAGTATTTAAGGAGGCCTGTCCCCTGCCAATCCAGGTTGGGTGTTGGTCAGGGCTACGTAACATACCTGAGAAAGTCCCACCTCCTCTTCCATCCCCTTTTCCAGAACCTTCTGCAAACAAAGGGAAGGGGTAACCAAGGGGTGTTCCTTCCTGCAGTCTCCAGCTCTCCCTGGGCCACTCCCACACCCAAATAAAAATAATCAGGCCTGTACAACAGTCAGGCCTGGCTAAATTTGCCTCTCCTAGCAAAAATCTATCACCTAAGCATCTATTCACTCTGGGGGAGCTACACTTTATTTATTTTGATTTATATTTTATTTATCTTTAAATTTGTCTCTAATTTTGTAGAGTGATTATTGTTTAATGAGTGTAATGATCAATGTTTATACTTTATTGCACTACACTTAAGTTATGTATTGTAAGTTCATTGTAGTGGGTAAAGTGAGAACATCTGTAGAGTGTTAGCATTTTTGGACTGGGTTGTACGGCACATGCCCTTTTATTTGTGAAGATTGGTTGGATACATTTAGTTAGTGATTGCGCTGAATATACTTCTCCACTATTTTAACGTGCACTGCGGATTCCAAACAAAGAGACGTCAAGAGGGAAAAGGAGGGGTTCAAGAACTCAGGGAGAACATCATGCAAAGGCAGAAAAACACATTACGAGACGATTTCATGAAAATTAGACAACAATGCTATTAAGTATCAGATGTGTATGGATTTTGAAGAATAGGGATGTAGCCAAGTGTGCTGCCAGCTGCATGTTCCTCTCCCCCATCACTTCCCTCTCTTCATTGTCACTGTGTTTGCAGCAGCTGCCTCTCACCCTGAGCTTCCCTCTCCTTATTATCACTGTGTGTGCAGCAGCTGCCTCTCACCCTGAGCTTCCCTCTCCTTATTATCACTGTGTGCGCAGCAGCTGCTTTCCACCCTGAGCTTCCCTGCTGCTTGAGTATTGGATTGGCTCTGTGTTATCCTCTGGTTGCTCATGCCCCCCCCCCCCATCTCTACCCCCCGTCTCTACTGGCTTGTTATGCAGACATTGAGGACCATGGGAAATGTAGTCTTAAAGGGGCACTGTACAATACAATGAATGGCTGCAGAACCTCAATACTTAGGCTGCCTTGTGTCAAGAGGAGGAGAGATCCAAAACTTTTCCCAGGCAGTTTACCAGAGGTATGAGTAGTGCCACATGGGGATAGAAAGAGTGCAGACCCGTGCTGTCTGGGTCTGCACTCCTACTAAAAGGGAGAGCGAGAGAACTGATGAGAGCTGAGTCAGAGCCACAGAGGACCAAGTGGGGACCGAGTTCCTGAGTAGGGATGGGTGAACGGTTCGGCCCGAGCATAAGTTTGGGCCGCACTTTCGCTGTTCGGTCGTTTGGCGAACAACCGAACAAACAGGATGTTCGACCATTTGTTCGCCCCCCCCCCAAACGGACCAAAATGCAATGCAGCACTGAAAAATGCATTGCATGCCCTGATTGGGGAAGCAGTGAAAGCTTCAGCCAATCAGGGCACAGAGCATAGTCAGAGTCCTGATTGGACACTGTCATGACTTTATCCAATCATGGCTCATTCACGCCCCACAGTATAAAAGTATTCTTTCAATGGCAGCCATTTTCAGTGTGATTTTGGCTGGAGAGAGATAGAACAGGGCTCTGTTCGGTGCTATTAGTTAGCTAGTGTGCTATACTGTGCTATTGTGCTTCAATTGTCAGTGTAGAATATTAGTTTAGTGTCAGTCTAGGGATAGTGTGAGTGTAGTGAGGAGGACTATCATTCAGCTTTGCATAGTGTGCAGCTAGAGTAGGGACAGCTCAGATAGTTTCACTGTAGTGTAGGGAGACCGTGTAATTCATAGATACATTCGTGTTTATGTAGAGTAGGGACAGCTCAGATAGTTTGTGTAGTGTAGTGAGACCGTGTCACTAATCTTTACATTCGTGTATAGCTAGAGTTGGGACAGTTCAGATAGCGTCAGTGTAGTGATGGTTGAACACCGTCTATTTGATTGCCTCACTGCAAGTTTAACGCCATTTACTTCTGTGTGCATTACTGCCAGTTTAATGCCATATAGTTCTAAGTGTGTTACTGCCAGTTTAACGCCATATAGTTCTAAGTGTGTTACTGCCAGTTTAACGCCATATAGTTTTAAGTGTGTTACTGCCAGTTTAACGCCATATAGTTCTAAGTGCGTTACTGCCAGTTTAATGCCATATAGTTCTAAGTGTGTTACTGCCAGTTTAACGCCATATAGTTCTAAGTGCGTTACTGCCAGTTTAATGCCATATAGTTCTAAGTGTGCTACTGCCAGTTTAACGCCATATAGTTCTAAGTGCGTTACTGCCAGTTTAATGCCATATAGTTCTAAGTGTGTTACTGCCAGTTTAACGCCATATAGTTCTAAGTGTGTTACTGCTAGGGATGAGCCGAACACCCACCCCCTCCCCCGGTTTGGTTCGCACCAGAACATGCGAACAGGCAAAAAGTTCAGGGCGAACATCCAAACACCATTAAAGTCTATGGGACCCGAACATGAAAAATCAAAAGTGCTCATTTTAAAGGCTTATATGCAATGTTATTGCCCTAAAAAGTGTATGGGGACCCGGGTCCTGCCCTAGGGGACATGTATCAATGAAAAAAAAACATTTTTAAATCAATTGTTTTTTTCAGGAGCACTGATTTTAATAATGCTTAAAGTGAAAAAAAAAATGAAAAATTAATTTAAATATTGTGCCTGGAGGGTGTCCTTAGTCTGCGTGTAAAAGGGCACATCTCCGTGAGGTGTAGAACATAGCCAGAGCAAAATTACATTTCCATAGGAAAAATTGTCATTTAAAATCGTGGCTGTAATGTATTGCCGGTTCCCGGTAATATACAAAAAGTCGCTGGAAAAAAGTGCTTGCGGTCCCCCCCAGTCCAAACCAGGCTCTTCGGGTTAAAAAAAAATCTGTAAGTGATGGCTTTCCAACCCCAGGACTCTTGGGAGCAGTACGTGGCTGGGAGGAGGAAGTTCCAGATGCTGTCACCTTGAGTGACCCCAAGGAGTCTGCTTCTCTGCAAATTTGAGGCGGATGGGCAACCTCATGCTTCAAAGCCTGCGAAAGGGCCCAAGAATACGTGGCATAAAGGAGAATGACCATTACTGGTTGACCACCCTCCTTGACCACCGTTATAAGGGGAAGGTCTCGAAACTCATCCCCACAGAGAGTGAAGAAGATAAAGGGGATTCTATTGAACGTTTTTCCCGACTCCAGTAGGTTACAGTGTTGTGGAAAACGCTCTTTTGAGTCTTCTGTTGGTCAAGAGAGGAGCGTTTGAGAAGGTGTCCTCCTCAGTGAGGCATTTCATAATTTTTTTAGTCCTCGCCACCCAGGCCTGTCAGCTTCCACGTCCCATCGGCAGCGTCTGCATCACATGGTGGACGATTACCTCAGGGCAAAACAGAGATGGAGAGCTTTCCAGCTGACAATCCACTGGCTTACTGGGTCATGAGAATAGATCACTGGCCAGAACTTGCCCAGTATGCTATAGAGTTGTAGAGCTGCCCTGCATCCAGTGTGCTTTCAGAACGGGCATTCAGTGCTGCAGGAGGTTTCGTGACTGAGTGATCATAGAATGTGTCTGTCCACAGACTCCGTGGACCGTTTGACTTTCATAAAAATTAATCAGTCATGGATTATCAGCTATGAAGCCCTGAGGCCGATGTCACCAATTAAGTTTTTTTGGGATGTGGAATCTCTGCAGGATTTCGAGGATGGACCAGATTGGCACCCTCTTACCCTCCTCTCCCTCTACAGTTGTCATTAGGGTTACCAGGAATTAATCTTTTTTGAGGAGCTGTCTCCATTCACCATACATCAATTTTTTTTTTACCTATTTCAACACACTAGCACCGTAGCTCCCACTCTAATTCCCTCCTTCTTCAAGGCTGCCTAGCTTTGAGGGTGTTCAATAATTTCATCTGGAACAATGTTTTTGGTATAGGTTTAATGGGCACAATTAACACCCAAAGACCAATTTCTCTGCACCTGTTTGACAGGTGCATATCATTGCAATTTTTTTGGCCTTCATCAAGAGTGCCTCTATAGGGTTATGGTGGAAAGGCGGCACCGACACCCAAAGACCAATTTTTCTGCACCTGTTTGACAGGTGCATGGCATTGCAGTTTTTTTACAGAAAGGCCAATTCTTGCCTTCATGAAGAGCACCTCTATAGGGTTATGGGGTGAAGGTACCACTGACACCCGAAGCCCAACTTTTACGCACCCGTTACTTCTATCCAAAGTCAATGTGACTCCACAATTTATCCAAAAAATCTCTAATCTTGTTCTCAGTGCACTACATTGTGGCTTCATCATACACACTGGGTCCCCAGCTGTTGCTGAGCAAAATAGGCAGCTTCCAGGGAAAATGTAATTTTTTTGGGCTTTATAACTGCAATTATTGCTGCAGCAGATTCTAGACATGGTACAGATCTGGCACTTTACAGGTAGACTAAGGGGACCCCCCAGGCACTATATTGGAAGGAATTTTTCATGTTTATGCTTTCACTTTAAAAATCCAAAAATCACTGCTCATTTAAAAATGACGTTTTTCAAAAACGTTTTTTTCATTGATACATGTCCCCCATGGCATGACCAGGACCCCTATAACCATTGTATGCACATTTACTTGCATATAAGCCTTCAAAATGGGCACTTTTGATTTTTGACATTCGGGTCCCATTGACTTTAATGGGGTTCGTTATTCGGGTCCGAACTTTCGTGGTGTTCGAAAGTTCTGATGTGAACAGGGGTCCGTTCAGCCCAACCCTATTCTTGAGTGCTGGGCTGGAGCTGTGCATGTGCAGCTGTGCATGTCTATTTAAGGGCTGAGAGACTGAGCCATTCAGAGTTGCTGTGCCCTGGGACCAGAGCTGGGAGACCTGTTGCCGTGTGTGTCTACAGCCAGTGAGGACTGAGACTTCTGGGACTGAGTGGAGCTATGAGCTTAACCCCTTGCTGCCCACAGTTAATGCTAACTAAGACCGTCCCTTACTTAGCAGCCCATCAACCATCCATTGTGTACACTCTTAAAGGTACAGCTACATGTGCACCACCTACAGAAAGGCCTCAACGAAAACTGGTCAACACTAAAAATTAGGTACCAGGTACTTTGTTGCCACCTCTAGGGGTACCACTTTGTGGAAAGAGGGTGTGTGAATAATTTATGTGGTCCCCAAACCACATTCACACTGTCCAATTGGACAAAATATTCCCGTGGAGACCCAAGGGATCAGACAATCACGGCACCACTGTATTAAGTTAAACAGACTTTACATCATAATTAAAATTGTTCAGTTTATTTATACAAGCATAAAATATTGTTTGTCAAAAATACATCAATACATAAAAGATTTTTTTGTCACCAGGTAAACCTATTTCTCCCACATGGGAGGATAGACAAACACCCAGAGGTGAAACAAGATGGTTGAAGAGTTGAGCCAAGGACATCTAGAATGCTCTACATGTTTCGCGGGCATGAAACCGCTTCTTAAGGAGAGATTTCTAAGGCGATAAAGAGGAGGGTCATACAATGTAGCAATCTAACAATTAACATAACTATATATATTAACCATATCCAAAAATGCATATGATGTATACAACTTGGGGAAAATAAAAAATGATCCGCTTGCCAACATACTCACTCACACCAGGGGGCGCAGACCAGTGAGCCAATGCTCCTTGTCGGCAGAGAAGGGGTAGTGTAAGGGAAATAGGTAAATTTCTTAATGTTGGGTACCTGTAGAGGTCATGATTATATTGTCCAATTTAGAGTCAACAAATGTCGGATTTAGGGAGGGGGAAGAGGGAGGGGGGGAGGGGAAAGGGAAAGAAAGGGGGGGGGAGGG
>BLSH010082712.1:93894-108872 GCA_018402905.1 Glandirana rugosa
CAACCCCCCACAACCCCCCCTCCCTTTCTTCCCCCCCCCTTCCCTCTCCCCCATCTTTTCCTCCCTTCTCTTCCCCCCTTTTTTCCTTCTCTTTCTATGCTCCCTTTCCCTTCTCATCCCCCCCCCCCTTTTTCCCTTCCCTCTTCCTTTCCTCCCTCCACTCCTTTCACCTTCTCCCTTCCCTTCCCTTTCCCCTCCACTTTTCCCTCTTCTGCTTCCCTTTCCCCCCCTCTTCCTCCCCCCTTCCCTTTCCTCTCCTTCCTCTCTCTCTCCCCCTTCTTTTTTTCCCCTCTTTCCCCATCCCCCCTCCCCCCTCATTCCTCTTTGTCTTCTTTTCTCAACTCCTTATTCAATTTCCACATTTTCTGTTTATGGTTTTTCATTTTTCCTCTCCATTTCTTTCTCTCTTCCTTTTGATTTTCTCTTCTCCTTTCTCTCTATTCTCTAGCTTGTCCCATTGCTCTCTTTTCTCTCTTCTCACTTTTCTGTCCCACTGTTTTCAGTGTCCTTACACAGTCTCCTTCTCTCTGTCTTTCCTTCCCATCAATTCCCCCTCCCCCTTTCCCTCCCCCCCTTCTTTCCCTTTCCCCTTCCCCCCCCTCCCTCCCTCTTCCCCCCCCTAAATCCGATATCTGTTGATTCTAAATTGGACAATATAATCATGACCTCTACAGGTACCCAACATTAAGAAATGTACCTATTTCCCTTACACTACCCCTTCTCTGCTGACGAGGAGCATTGGCCCACTGGTCTGCGCCCCCTGGTGTGAGTGAGTATGTTGGTAAGCGGATCATTTTTTATTTTCCCCAAGTTGTATACATCATATGCATTTTTGGATATGGTTCATATATATAGTTATGTTAATTGTTAGATTGCTACATTGTATGACCCTCCTCTTTATCGCCTTAGACATCTCTCCTGAAGAAGCGGTTTCATGCCCGCGAAACATGTAGAGCATTCTAGATGTCCTTGGCTCAACTCTTCAACCATCTTGTTTCACCTCTGGGTGTTTGTCTATCCTCCCATGTGGGAGAAATAGGTTTACCTGGTGACAAAAAAATCTTTTATGTATTGATGTATTTTTGACAAACAACATTTTAAGCTTGTATAAATAAACTGAACAATTTTAATTATGATGTAAAGTCTGTTTAACTCAATACAGTGGTGCCGTGATTGTCCGATCCCTTGGGTCTCCACGGGAATATTTTGTCCAATTGGACAGTGTGAATGTGGTTTGGGGACCACATAAATTATTCACACACCCTTTTTCCACTATTCGATTTTCGGATGAGACACCCCCAGTATTTACTTATATCCGTTAGGATTATTCATCTCATGAGGTACTCAATATAGGGGTACCACTTTGTTAGGAATGCATACACCTACCCACTAAAAGGCAGTATGCCTCAGGGACACTGTATGCACACAGGGACACTTTTTGAATAGTCATTGCCCAGAATGGCAGAACAGAGGACCCATCATACCAAGCAGCTCCTGTGGGGGTAGTGCTACAAAGGTATTGTTTAGTGTCTTACAAATCTAGTTCTGACAGAGTCTAATTCACAGCAGTGTAAGTCCAATCCTGACACAGTCACTGGCCCTCAGAGATGTCTATTAACATTGGTGCATGATTTTTAATAGCAAATTGGTCCCAGAGGAGGGCAATTACACAAATGACATAATCGTGGACAGGGCCGACAACAAGGCGGAGTGCCAGCCCTCCAGTACTGGTACTTCTGGGCACTGCTCTCTGCAGCAATTTAAAAAAAAAACTTCCCAGGACCCCATTTATTCAGCAGGGGCCCGGGGGCAGAAAGGGTGCTACTTAATGACTTCTGGGTGCAGGTGGAGTAATCTCCCACACCACGGTTCCCAACAATCAAATTAAAGTCCTGGCCTTTTCTATATCAGTTAACAGTACATTCCCCACTTCTGACCCCTGCACTCTATGTTACCCACTCCTGACCCCTAAACTATTTACAAATGGCAAACTGTCTGAGGTAGGCTCCCTGTCTAATCAAAGATCGTCTTGGGTGCCTGGCTGTTGATTAGCTTACTGCTAATTAGATCACTGTTTCATTAGGTCACCATTAGCTGATAGCTGTTGTACATTAGATGTACTGATGATATTACTGTTTAAAGTTTGCATTGTTTAAGATAATATGTCTAATTTTGTATGGTATAAATTATATGTGAATTTACAATAAAGAAAGTTCCTGTTTGCACCTAAGCTAGTGTCGTCTAGTGCTTGGGTGCGGTTCGCAGCTATAATACTGTACCTGTTTCCTGGGTTCCAGTTGGCGAAGAAACACTGTTTGGCGAGGGCACCCAGTTGGGGTTGCCAGGGGGTCCGTTACAGTTCCCCCTTACAATCCATATCAGGCTCAAAGGGTCTGGTATGTATGGTGTGTTACAAAAAAAATTACATTTACAAAAAAATGATACAGTTGTAATTACAGGCAAATTGCTATCAATGCCAGCTTCTTTCTTTTATTAAAAATAAAACAGCCCCCACCCCAGAGGTCCCTCAATGTACACAGAAGGCCCTTGGAGGGGTCTGTATTGCGTTTTTTTAAAACAAAAAAGCAGTCAATGAAATGACATTTGTCAGATATTGTAAACATTTTTTTCTTTGTAATAATGTTGCTGCTGCAGCCCTTTCTGTACATCACTGAGATGTGCCCCTTCACAGCAGGATTGGGGCCCTCACCAGGCATATTATTTAAACGAATTTAAATGTTTCACCTTAAGCATTCAAGAAAAAAAGAAAAAAACACTTTTCCTGGCTGAATGGATTAAATAAAAATATTTTTGCATTGGAACATGCCTATCAAAGCAGCCCCCCCCCCCCTCCATCTGTGACTGTGCCTTTTGGAGGGAACTGCAGGCTAGCCTCTTGCCTACTGACTATGGGCCCTGGTGGTTGAGGGGGCTCTATTCTTTGGGAAAAGTGTGCCTGGGGGACCTTTGGAGCAGTTTTACTTAGAATTCAAGTCCATGTCTCCCCAAAACATACAGACTTTGAGAACTGGAGGACACGGATTCAGATTTGGAGCCTCTGTGTTCTGGTGGGGTATAGGATCAAGAAAAGAAGGGTAAGCCCTGGAAGTCGCACATCTATGGTGTCCTACTGCAATGAATGGAGTGGCAACCTCAGCCTGGACTCTGACCAGGCCACACCCCAAACATGTTTCACTCCACCCCCCCCAAGCTTAATCATGGGGGAGGTTGGGGTATAGACAGCCCAAACCACTGCTTCACCCCCTCTTAGACTCAACGCAGATGATTACAATCAGCCCAAAACAACCTGATGCTGGGGTCTCCTGCTGTAATCTGTTTATTAAAGTGCTATGTGTTTACTGCGAAGTGTCTCTCTCCCATTGTGTGCCTCCTTGGTGTGCATTCCCATTGTTAATTGAGTTAATTGCATCACCTATTGTTTCTGTGTGTCTGCTAATCCTTCTGGAGATGTGATTAATATTGTGTCTACTTTACCTCTTTACCGAACCATCGTGGGATGTTTATGTGTTTATGTTCATGTTAATGTGTAAAATTTGTTTTTATTGTTCATGTGATGACTGCCCCCATGTTTTAAATATTTAAGTATAACATCCCTGTATTTCTGTTCAATAAAGGAATTTCTTTGGTGTTTACCTCAACATCTTGTCTGTGTACGATGCTTGGGGTAAATGTATACAGACAAAGAAATTCCCCTATTCTTTGGGATATTTCAGTTAAAAACAAATTTTGAAAGAATCTGTACTCTTGGCCATCATATTATAGTGTGCAATATCATGGCTAGGGTACCCCAGATGCATAACTCAACCCGTACTACACTTGAACCCCAAAAGCTATGCTTATAGACAAATGACAATGACACAGATATGGAGCAAATTGGCCAATTGGCCATTTATTAACAAATGAACAATACTATTTTCTTAAGACAGAAACAGTCAATAATCCAGTACCCATAATAATAATATAGGTTGACGGTCTTGGGAGGCATCCAAAAACCACCAGCAGATTGAATATCACCGATGATACTTAACTATCCCCATCCGCGCAACACCGGCTCGGGACAAACATTACAGTTCCAAAATTGGTAATGCCTCCACAGACCCCAACCGCAACCCCTTTATTTATTCTCAACCACGAACAACACAATCCAATCTACATACTCCAGGGCAGGAGGGCGGGAATTCCGGATCTTCTGTGTTCCAGCACGGGTCTGCTGCGGTGTGGATCCTTGCACATGCCCCCTAAGAGCAGTCCCCACCTTCCTGAAGCACCAGAAAATCCCAGTAAGTGACCTCTCCCTGCTCCCTCGGTACGATTTACCTAGGGTTGGCACCTCATCCCTTTAAAACTGAACACATTAATTACACAGGTTCCGTAGCTGATAAAGGTGGGAATTAAACTCACTTGGTGTCTTATCTGCATTAAATTAGCCTCAGAACAACCTGTGCAATTCATATATGTTCGTGTTTAAAGGGATGATGTGGCAACCCTACATTAACCCCCTGATGCGTGTTCTGCCCTGTCCCCCCTATCATGAGGCCCTGCGCCAATATTTTTTGGTTTTTGCTTCAGGTCTGTCTATATGTTTTAGATCAGGGTTTCTTGACCAGTGTTCCGTGGAACCCTAAGGTTCCTCCAGAGGTTGCTAGAGGTTCCTTCAGCAATGGTCAATTTCTACCTCTCAGATAAATTCCCAATACCATTGATCTTTTTAGCTATCTGTAAGGGGGTAATTCTTCCCAATGACCACAAGTGTAAGGAGCATTCTTCCCATTGACCATCACACTAATGTATCCTGAGTTGTAGATTTTTCATTTTTAGCAGGGGTTCCCCGAGACTGGAGAATTATTTCAAGGGTTCCTCTGTGTTGAAAAGGTTGAGAGAGGCTGTTTTAGAGGCATAGAAGAGGAGAAAACGCCACCTATATGGAGGGAGCAGGTAGCACTGAGGCCTTAGAGAGCCAACCCCTGGCCTTAATACAGATCTGGAACATGTAGTCCCCAATATGGATGATATAGCAGGGCTTCTATCTAGAGAGCCTCATAGGTGATGATGTTTGTGGTAAACTACCAGTTTTTGAGCATAGAGAATAAATGTGTAGTCCTCAAGTCCAGATTCCAAGCAGGGTACCTTGGGGTAAAGGGCTGGTGTTAGCTATCGCTCTGCTGGAAGGGTTTGAAGGGCAGGAGGCACTGTTTGGTGGAGACACCCAGAAAGGGTGCCAAGCAGTTCGTCACCCCCCCCCCCCCACACTCATGCTATTTTTTTACACCACCTTGCCTATTAGTCCAAAAAATGGGCATTTTTTTATTTGACAAATTTGGCTCCCATTGATTTCAATGGAGTTCACGTTCAGCATCTGAACTTCTTTGAACCTTGCTTGAACTGAACCCAGCGCAGTTCTGCACATCCCTAGTCACAATGTGTGAATGGCTAGACTTAGACTGCTTGTGTTCACTATCTGTGTACTGAATGGCTAAATTTTTTCCTTATTCTGATTTCCATCTACAGTAAGTACCCAGAAATTAGCTGTGTTGTATTCACGCCATTGTGTCAATGGCTCTTGTTAGGCATTGAATGAATACTGGTAAATGTTCTTTATTGATATCTTGATTATGGATGAAATGAAATCCACTACGGAGATTCATTATCTGTGAAACGCACAGAGAAGTAGTCTTGCCTCACAGCAAGTATCGGCTTCAGACTTGGAGGACAATTGAAATGTGAAACTAATAAGCAGGCATAATATATACGAGCTGCAGTGGGCTCGGAGCCGAGAGGAGGAAATTATGACCATAGATATTATTGGATATGATAGGAGGATCTCTTGTATGGACACTTCATCTTGTTGAGTATTATTTTAATAATGTTTTATATGAACAAGAACAATATGATATATGTGAATGCGTTTTTTGAACATTGGTGCCTCACTGTCAAACCTTCATAAAATTGAGTAAATGGGATGAATTTAGCAGATGAAAGCCCTATTGAGGACACCTCAATAGATATTCATTCTGATAGACTTTTCATTAACTAATTCCATATTCATAGTCTTACTTGCCTGCTACACAATTTACACAGATTGTCCAAATATGGCTGCACAGTCCAATAGGCTCAGAGTTTGACCACACTGCCCAGTGTTCTCCTTTAGAGATGACTTTAAGGGCATTGACAACTGTGACAGTTTCTGGCCGTCAATGGTTGATAAGGAAAGAGTGGGTGCGTGGACCCAGCGAGCCCTACCTACCTACGACTTATGTGACCAGAAAGCCCTGGAATGTAAGAAAATGAGCAGGATCGGAGGGGTTTCATCATTTCTTAAATATGGCTACATGCCCATATCTGGGTAATAACAACTCAGGGAGGTTTCATTCGGCTTGGGTAACTTCAGGATTGATTCCATGCGTTGGGTTGTCAGATTTTTTTTTTTTCGGTGGGCAGCTGGCATCATGATTTTTATTTTTTAAATAAAGAATTTGTCAAACATTTGGGTGTCTTTATTTTTAGGCTACATTTTTTTGGTGAACGAGATGGGATTCTGATGAAATTCATAAAATTAATCTAGGGTAGGGTTGCCACCTTTTCTTCAGGCCAAGCCCGAACACTTTAGCGGCACAGGGCACATTTTCTTTTTTTCACAGGAAAAACTAGAGGATTATAAAAGAACTGAGAAACATTTGGGTGCCCCGAGGAGAGCAGTAATGTGGCGCGTGAACAGTGGGTCTTGCCAAATTGCTCTTACTGACATCATCACAAGGAGAAGCACAGGCGCCTTCTAAGTGTAGCTGTTAATAAAGGATTTATTGGC
Source organism: Glandirana rugosa (assembly GCA_018402905.1). NCBI lineage: Eukaryota > Metazoa > Chordata > Amphibia > Anura > Ranidae > Glandirana > Glandirana rugosa. The sequence goes on from BLSH010082712.1 coordinate 100,721, forward strand.
AATTAAAATCAGAACTACTCACAAGTGTAGTTTTGAATCAAGCATGTAGTCCATGGCACTGTGTATGGTGGTCCTTAATACCGCAAACCGTGGGGGCCACGAGGGACGCACTAGTAGAGCGGGGATGATGTCACTTCCCGTATGCAACATTCGGGCGTATTGGCGACACGTTTGCAGAGCATGCGCGCCTTCTTTGACGGCCTGAAGAAGGAGCACATACTCAACAGACGCGTCGCCGATACATCCCAACGTTGCATACAGGAAGTGACATCATCCTCACTCTGCCAGTGCATTCCACGGACCAGGAAGTGCCAAAATCCACCGCTGCTGGCCACCCGCACAGCCTGACAGATGACAGTGTCCCTTGTGGACCCCCCCCGGTTTGCGGTTAACACCGTTACTTGAGAAGCCACAGCCTGGTCTGAATAATGTGTCTGGGTTTCAGGGGGACACAGAACCTGGACTGTCCGAGTGAATCCTGGACAGGTGGCAACCCTAATCTAGGGGCTTCCAGATTCCAATAAGCCCCTCACATATAGACCCCCACCACCACCGGCCAGAGTTTTGGGGAAGAGGCCCTTGTCCTCGTCAACAAGGTACTTTGCCGGGGGCATGTGGCCTGATATGGTACAGAAGGGGGGACCTCAGATTAAGGGCCTGGTATAGATTTTTTAGGCGGAGCGCATGCATTTTTTTTGCCTTTCTCTGCATGCGTGACCGTGGTGGTGTATATTACATTACAAAGTTTATCAGAGTTCATTTGTCTATTCATTTGTCTGTTGCTCGACACCCAATGAGGACAGGAACATGGAGGATGTCACAACCACCCCACGGCCCTACCCACCTGCCCATCCCTTACAAGCTGCCCATAGATGGCATGAAATTTGGCCAATTCCTGCAGGATCCATTAAAATTTGACCCTGCAAGCATCACCCAGCCCAACAGAAGATGATCTGAAAATCAACTGAGCTGGGTGGAAAATTACTGAGATGCAGTCACTGTTCAGCAGCCCCACTCTATTAAGGCAGCCTTGACACCACCCGTGGTGTTTACCGTGGAAGGAGAAATCGGCTGAACTTCTCGAGCTGTGTATGGCTAGCTTAACAGGCATGGTCAGACCCACCCTTCTTTGGAATGGGGACTCCTGTGTAGCACTACCCACTGGTATTTTGCCCGGGTCTTCCCCACCTTTACACCACAGCCAGGAACTAGGTCGATTCACACAGCCAGGTGCACACACACTTCCACTCATTGTGTTCAATAATCAGTCTTGGGGCTTTGTTTTTGTTGTTTTATTTTTGGAGAATTTGCATAGGGAAGGGGATTTAGTGGGATACTCCACGGAACAGAACTACAGTATTCACATTTGAGGACATCTAACTGATCTCTCAGTTAAGCTCTGGTGAAGTCCTTGCTGAAAGCAGATAGTAGACTTCTCCTTAAAAATAGCACACAGTGGTTTCAGAAGTGAGCGAAGTCCCTCAGTAGTAGTAGTAGCAGGTCAAAGTTCTTCAGGTTCCAGACAGTCACAGCAGACTGTTTGGCAGTCTAAAAGTAACAAGACTGAGCAAAGTCCTATGCAGTAGCAAGAGTGGAATAAGCTCTTCAGAACAGCAGCCAGTGTTCTATTTGTTGAGACCCTCCGCTGACTATATAGCACACCAGAAGGGGTTAAAAGCACAAGATCCTTTAGGTTGTCTGTACTCACAAAATGTCCAGGGACAGCTGTCAGCCTCCTTCCAACTTCCAAGAGACACTCTATACCAGTGAAAGCAGACCAGATCTTGAATGGACAGCTCCTTCAGCCATCTCTCTGTGGAACCAGGGTCCCTCTCACTAACTTCAGGCCCTCAGGTCTCACACCTGAGGCCACATGGCAGCACAATTAGTATTAATCCAGGCCCTCAGGTCGCCCATCGTAGTCCGCATGGCAGCACAATCTCTCTCCATCCAGGACCTCAGATCGCCCACCTGAAGCCGCATGGCAGCACAATCTCTCTCAATCCAGGCCCTCAGGTTGCCCACCTAAGACCGCAAGGCAGCACAATCTTTCTTAAATCAGGCCCTCAGGTAGCCCACCTAAGGCCCCATGGCAGTACAATCTTTCTCAAAACAGGCCCTCAGGTCGTCCAACTGAGGCCGCATGGCATCACAATCTCTCTCAATCCAGGTCCTCAGGTCGCCCACCTGAGGCCGCATGGCAGCACAATCTCTCTCAATCCAGGCCCTCTGGTCGCCCACCTAAGGCCGCATGGCAGCACAATCTTTCTCAAACCAGGCCCTCAGGTCGTCCACCTAAGGCCGCATGGCAGCACAATCTTTCTCAAACCAGGCCCTCAGGTCGTCCACCTAAGGCCGCATGGCAGCACAATCTTTCTCAAACCAGGCCCTCAGGACATCCACCTAAGGCCGCATGGCAGCACAATCTTTCTCAAACCAGGCCCTCAGGTCGTCCACCTGAGGCCGCATGGCAGCACAATCTCTCTCAATCCAGGTCCTCAGGTCGCCCACCTAAGGCCGCATGGCAGCACAATCTTTCTCAAACCAGGCCCTCAGGTCATCCACCTAAGGCCGCATGGCAGCACAATCTTTCTCAAACCAGGCCATCAGGTCGTCCACCTAAGGCCGCATGGCAGCACAATCTCTCTCAATCCAGGCCCTCAGGTCACCCACCTAAGGCCACATGGCGGCATGTGCCATGGGAGACAGAGCCTCTCCCCCAGCCTCATGCAGTCCTCTGCTAGGAATGAGCCCATGTGCTCCTAGAATATAAATACAGGCACCCAGCATGCATAGGGACATTTTCCCTTGTAATTGGCCAGGGCTGTATGAATATTCATGCTCCAATCTGCATGATTTCTGCCTATTATCCGGCACTTTCCTTAGTTGCTAGGATACATTAAAACTTCAAGACAGCATGAGCAGCACCAAAGCACATTAAGCAGTCTACACTAGCCGATCACCGCTCTCTTTTAAGCAGATAGCAATTAAATTACCCAGCTGTCAAACAGGGAAACCAAAAAGGATTCTACACTAATCCTAGCACCTACCTAGGGGGGGTGCCACATCTTTGATAAGGGGAGTGGCTGCCATCACAACAAACGAAGGGGGAAAGAGAGCAGAAAGTTAATTTTAAAAGCATTATAAATTTAAAAAAGGCGCCAATAGGGCTTTAAATATAGCATAATGAAAACCAGATATTTTTGTGATCATCAGGAGAGGAGTTTCTCTGTGATGGGTTTTTTTTTTCCTATGATGAATCGGGAATTATAGTATTTTCATCTAGCTGTAATCTTGACCCATACAGCCTCACTGCCAAGGTAATGATGGAGGAGGAGGACCTGGGTGGTGACTGATGAATAATTTTATTAATAGCTACAGAAAATCATTGGAAGCCGGTGCAGGATTGGGAGTCTCGACATCACCTATTGATTGTCCTGTCATGGGGTAAAACGAGGCCTTCACAACAACTCAACTTGACCTCTGGAACCATAATATGAAATATAGTCTCTACCCGCCGATATGAAGATTGACAGGCTGGATTCAGACTTCTAATCAACGTCATGGACAAAGGCAACTTGCTCTAGAGTTTTACAAAACTTTCAGGCTTAAAAAAAGGTGCGCAAGGAGGAAACTGCTATAAACAAAGGGAGGTAGCCATATCAACCGGTCAGACTACAACTCAAGCTGCCATATCTACGTAGCGGTACCCCGGTAAGGGCTGCTGAGTATTGTGGTCCACCTATCACCCTGTCCAGCCTGGCATTCACTTCCCAATCACCATAGAGATGATGAACAGTCCATGCGCTTGTTTTATATATTTTTATTGGGGAATTGAACTTGAATAGGGTAGGGGATTTATGGGATGCCCAGTAGAATGAACAACTTGGTTGGAACACACTATGTACATTCTTTGTACACACTTCCTCAGTCTCCTCCAGCACAAACTTGCTTGCAGACTATTACTCTCTCTCTTCCTCCTGCGCAACACTTCTTCCTAGGCGCAACTAGCCCCTGATTAGGCCTGACACTGGCTTCTGCCAGGCCTCAACAGAATGCCTTATTACAGGCAGGTGGACTACTGGTCCCAGTCAGTCCTCTTCAGGCCCTGCCAGCCAGGGCTGGCCCAAGACATTGTGCTGCCTGGGTCCAAGAATGAAATGCTGCCCCCCCCTCAAAAAAAATCACTTCCACCAAAAGGCCCCCACTTTCATTATTTTATATCACAATAATTAAACCTAAAATTTAATTTATCAGGAAATCATATGACATACCATTATGTCCAATTCCAAGGGGCGGGCTAGGGCAGTATAGGGGCAGGCTAGGGCAGAATAGGGGCAGGCTAGGGCAGTATGGGGGCAGGCTAGGGCAGTATGGGGGCAAGCTAGGGCAGTATAGGGGCAGGCTAGGGCAGTATAGGGGCAGGCTAGGGCAGTATAGAGGCAGGCTAGGGTAGTATAGGGGCAGGCTAGGGCAGAATAGGGGCAGGCTAGGGTAGTATAGAGGCAGTCTAGGGCAGAATAGGGGCAGGCCATGCCAGAATAGGGGCAGGCTAGGGCAGTATAGAGGCAGTCTAGGGCAGTATAGAGGCAGTCTAGGGCAGTATATGGACGGGCTAGGGCAGTATAGGGGCAGGCTAGGGTAGTAAAGGGGCAGGCTAGGGTAGTATAGGGGCAGGCGGAGCAGCCAGGGGCAGTTGTCATCATGACACACAAAACTGCTGGAGAAAAAATCTTGGTTGTCAATTTGCTGGGTAAATAGAAGAGAAGGAGAGGCGGTCTTGGTTCAATTTGCTGCCCCTCTCAAAGTGCTGCCTGGGTCCAATGGACCCACTGGGACCCATGGTAGGGCCGGCCCTGCTGCCAGCCCTCCTGGCTGCAACTGCCCCTCTCCACTGCCCACAGCATCACAGTCCTCACTGGCTCTACACTCATCAGATTGCATCCTCCTAATCTGCTCTAGCGTGCCAACCCCAGCGTTCCTGGCTGTGCATGTCACTGACCAACGACCGGTGGATCCCTCCTGGAGGCTTGCCCAGCAGTGCTCTCCACAGTCTTCTCCTGCTCCTGGCCAAGACACCCCTGTGGTTTGTACAAGGGTTCCGTCCACTCCGGAGCTCCATGCCCAAGGTCATCCCCCCCAGACTGAGGAGCTCCCTCAAAGGCTCAGACAGCCTAGCACTCCATCTCCCAGTTCTTCCACCCGAATTCTCCTCCCCAGCTGGGCTGATCCTGGGTGTTTAAGGAGGCCTTCTCCCTGCCAATCCAAGTTGGGGATTGGTCAGGGCAGGGCCGGCCCTACCATGGGTCCCAGTGGGTCCACTGGACCCAGGCAGCACTTTGAGAGGGGCAGCAAATTGAACCACAGCCGCCTCTCCTCTTCTATTTACTTAGCAATTTGACAACCAAGATTTTTTTTCCAGCACTTTGTGTGTCATGAGGACAACTGCCCCCCGGGCCCCTCTGCCTGCCCCTATACTGCCTTAGCCTGTCTATATAGTACCCCAGCCTGCCCCTATACTACCCTAGACCGCTCATATACTGCCCTAGCCTGTCCATATACTACCCTAACCTGTCCATATACTACCCTAGCCTGTCCATATACTACCCTAGCCTGTCCATATACTACCCTAGCCTGTCCATATACTACCTTAGCCTGTCCATATACTACCCTAGCCTGTCCATATACTGCCCTAGCCTGTCCATATACTGCCCTAACCTGTCCATATACTACCTCAGCCTGTCCATATACTACCCTAGCCTGTCCATATACTACGCTAGCCTGTCCATATACTACCCTAAGCCTGCCCCTATACTGCCTTAGCCTGCCCCTATACTACCCTAGATGGCCCCTATACTACCATAGCCTGTCATGTCATATAATTTTGTATATAAACAAGGTGCGGATGCATGTAAATCTGAATTCCTGATAAATGTAATTTTAGTTTTAATTATGCTGATATAAAATAATGGATGTGGGGGCCTTTTGGTGGGCGTGATTTCTTTTTTTTGGGGGGGGGGGGCAGCATTTAATTCTTGGACCCAGGCAGCACAAGGTCTTGGGCCAGCCCTGGGTCAGGGCTCCTCAGAATACCCCAGGCAGCTCCAACTCTCCTCTTCTTTTTTAAATCCAGAGCTTTCTCGAAGCCTCTGGAAAGAAGAGGGAGGTCTCAGTGACATTGCTTGTGAGTCACCAGCTGCTACTCTGAACCACTCCCAGCCCAACAAAGCGAAACAAACAGGTTCAGCTGGAAGCCTAAATTTGCCTGTGCTCACAAAAATCCTAATTCTAGCACACTAACTAAGTAGAGGGTGCTACACCTGAATATTTCATCTGGAATAGTTATCTAAAAAAAAATACTGAAGCATGATATCCAGGCGGCTAGCAGAATGGGAGGCTGGCAATAGAAACCTACAAAGCAAAGGCTTTCTTTAAGGAAGACCTGGTGTCGTAAATATATTCAGGTTACATTCATGCATGATGAGTAATGTGTCAGTGTAACACTGTCAGGTATGTATTACCTCTCATAGAGGTCACAGTACTCCAACTGACAATGCCTTCACCTGCTTTCTTTTCCAGAAGGGTGATGCCATCTTTGTTCAGTCATCATCCAGGGCCACCTTCTACTTCTTTTTTGAAGATGTTGGTCCATGGACAAGTCAATCTAAATTGAAGGGGGGCTACAATTAGAGCTGATTGATATCAAGAGCAAGCATTGAGATCATGAGGAGAGGGTAAAGGAGAGAGGAGAGTGGATGTTAGAGGGAAAGGAGATGAAGAGGAGATTAAGAGGAGGATGGAGGGAAGGAGAAGGATTTGAGGAGGGGGGAAGGAGAGAGGGAAGATGGAAGAACAGCATAACGAGATAAAAGCTGAAGGGAGAAGGGAGGAGAGCATTGGAAGAGGAAGAGAGCGGAACATCTAACAATTACAACTTAAACTTACTTACAAAGCCCTGAAGAATGGGGAGCCCCAATCTCTCAAAACACATTGGACATTTATTTTATTTAATTCAGGTGCTTATATAGCACTGTCAATTTACGCAGCGTTTTACATATACATTGTACATTCACATCAGTCCCTACCCTCAAGGAGCTTACAATCTAAGGTTCCTAACTCACATTCATACACATACTAGGGACAATTTAGACAGGATCTAATTAACCTACCAGCATGTCTTTGGAGTGTGGAAGGAAACCGGAGTACCCGGAGGAAACCCATGCAGGCACAGAGAGAACATACAAACTCCAGGCAGCTAGTGTCGTGCTTGGGATTTGAACCAGCGACCCTTTTGCTACTAGGCAAAAGTGCTATCCACTACACCGCTGTGACGCCCTATATGTTTCATATCGTACATTAATAAAATGGTCGTTGTTCTCCAACCAACTGGAATTTCCAAAATGATTATGTTAATTCACAGCGCTCCTTGCCTGCCTTTCCAATGGAAGGAGTGGACAGGAGTAAAAGGAAAGGAGAAGAGAACAGAGAAGAGGAGAGTAGAAGAGAAGAGATGATACACAGAGGAGACAGAAGGGGGAGGACAATAAGAGGTGAAGAGAGAGGGGGCAATGAGAAAAGAGGATAGGAGAGGAGAGAGGGGAAGGGAGAGAAGAAGAGGGGACAAGAATGGAAGAGAAGAAGTGGTGAGAGCAATTAGAAGAGAGGGAAAGGAAAAAAGGAGAGGGCAAGAGGGAAGAGGACATGAAGAGTAGAAATGAACAAAGAGTAGGACATAAAGAGTGGGAATGAAGAGAGGAGAGGAGAAGAGAGGAGAGGAGATCAGAGGAAGGGAAGGTGGGTGCTTAGGGGAAGAGAATTTGAGAACTGAGTAAGAGAGAAGAGAAGAAAATAGGACCTGGAGAAGAAAGGACGAGTGAGGGGGAGAGGAAACTTTTGTACAAGACAGGAGAATAGAAAATAGGATAGGAGAGGAAAGAGGGGAAGGGAGAGAAGAAGAGGGGACAAGAAAGGAAGGGAAGAAGTGGTGAGAGCAATTAGAAGAGAGGGGGATAGAAAAAAAAGGAGAGGCAAGAGAGAAGAGGACATGAAGAGTAGAAATAAAGAAAGAAGAGCACATGAGGAGTAGAAATTAAGAGAGAAGAGGAGAGGAGGGGAGAGGAGAGGAGAGGAGAGGAGAGGAGAGAGGAGAGGG
>BLSH010082712.1:139691-153377 GCA_018402905.1 Glandirana rugosa
CCACTTCGAACTCCTAGTATGTCGCCCAATCGTCCCCACTTCGAACTCCTAGTATGTCGCCCAATCGCTAACCCGCTGTATGATCCTCAAGCTTCACCCAAGCTAACCCGCTGTATGATCCTCAAGCTTCACCCATGCTAACCCGCTGTATGATCCTCAAGCTTCACCCATGATAACCCGCTGTATGATCCTCAACCTTCACCCAAGCTAACCCGCTGTATGATCCTCAAGCTTCACCCCTGCTAACCCGCTGTATGATCCTCAAGCTTCACCCATGCTAACCCGCTGTATGATCCTCAAGCTTCAACCACACTAACCCGCTGTATGATCCTCAACCTTCACCCACACTAACCCGCTGTATGATCCTCAACCTTCACCCAAGCTAACCCGCTGTATGATCCTCAAGCTTCACCCATGCTAACCCGCTGTATGATCCTCAAGCTTCACCCATGATAACCCGCTGTATGATCCTCAAGCTTTACCCCTGCTAACCCGCTGTATGATCCTCAACCTTCACCCACACTAACCCGCTGTATGATCCTCAACCTTCACCCATGCTAACCCGCTGTATGATCCTCAACCTTCACCCCTGCTAACCTGCTGTATGATCCTCAACCTTCACCCATGCTAACCCGCTGTATGATCCTCAAGCTTTACCCCTGCTAACCCGCTGTATGATCCTCAAGCTTTACCCCTGCTAACCCGCTGTATGATCCTCAACCTTCACCCCTGCTAACCCGCTGTATGATCCTCAACCTTCACCCCTGCTAACCCGCTGTATGATCCTCAACCTTTACCCCTGCTAACCCACTGTATGATCCTCAACCTTCACCCCTGCTAACCCGCTGTATGATCCTCAACCTTCACCCCTGCTAACTCAGCATGGTACAACATATGGCTATCCAGAACATGTGTATAAATAGTACAATAGATTGATGGTAAAATATACAGTTGCATCTAAATACTTGACGCGTTTCGCGAGCACAGCTCGCTTCCTCAGAAGTGGTTGCACAGTATCTATAAAATAAATTTGTATTAGTTGTAACATACAGTATGTGGTTGGTGGAAAACAAAGCAGGGGGCTAGGTAAGTGAGCACCCCATACTTACATAGTAGCAGATTGACTACAAAAGCGAACCTTCCAGGGGCAGGAGCAGATAACGCACACAGGTGGAAGACACCTTTATGCCCTTTATTGGTCCATTGTTGCTCTATCGTATGCACCATCACATTGATTGTATCATTGAGTTTTATCTTTACTAATGTTACCCATTTCATTTTTATTACACCATTAATTTACTTGGTTATGTATGTGTGGTTGACTGATTTGCAGATGTGGCTCCATCTGCTGCCTCCTTCGGGTGGTTGTGGTCTCCTCCATCCGGGAGCTGTGATGCATTACGGGGGTTCATTTCCCCAGCTGTCCCCTCCTCCCTGTTTTCCGGGTGAGTGGGGCCACTGCACATTGAAGCCATGCACTGCGTCCAGTGTGGGGTTTCCGCTGTGAGCGGTCCCCTTGCAGGTCTCACGTGGTGTCACATTATGTGACACTTTCCGGCACACGAAGCCCGCGTCATCCCCGCTGCAGGCCGCATCCATTCTTCCGGGGCCGCGGACTCCAGCTCTGTGATTGGCCGGAGCCGCATGACATCACTCCCACTCATGCGCGCAGGAGCCGCCGGTCACGGCACAGAGCTCGGAAGCAACGGCACCTGTGCCCGTCCCTTTAAAGCGCATGCGCTTTAATTTTCCCAGTAATGTAACAATGCAGGGGTCAGAAGTATGTAATGTGCAGCACAGCCTTTACATTGCAGGGTCAGGCATATGCAATGCACAACACAGCCTATAGAGTGCAGGCGTTAGGATTGTGATGCACAACACAAGGGTCATAAGATTGTAATGTACAACACAATCTATGGAATGCAGGGGTCAGGAATATGTCATGCACAACACAGCCTACACAAAGCAAGAGTCAGAAGTATGTAATGTACACCACAATCTATACAATGCAGGGGTCAGGAGTATGTAATGTACAAGATAGCTTATACAATGCAGGGGTCAGGAGTATGTAATGTAGAGCTTAGCTTAAACAATGCAGGGGTCAGGGGTATGTAATGTAGAGCATAGCTTATACAATGCAAGGGTCAGAGGTATGTAAAGTAGAGCATAGCTTATACAATGCAGGGGTCAGGAGTATGTAATGTAGAGCATAGCTTAAACAATGCAGGGGTCAGGGGTATGTAATGTAGAGCATAGCTTATACAATGCAGGGGTCAGAGGTATGTAAAGTAGAGCATAGCTTATACAATGCAGGGGTCAGGAGTATGTAATGTAGATCATAGCTTATACAATGCAGGGGTATGTAATGTAGAGCATAGCTTATACAATGCAGGGGTCAGGAGTATGTAATGTAGATCATAGCTTATACAATGCAGGGGTATGTAATGTAGATCATAGCTTATACAATGCAGGGGTCAGGAGTATGTAATGTAGAGCATAGCTTATACAATGCAATGGTCAGGAGTATGTAATGTAGAGCATAGCTTATACAATGCAGGGGTCAGGAGTATGTAATGTAGATCATAGCTTATACAATGCATGGGTCAGGAGTATGTAATGTAGAGCATAGCTTATACAATGCAGGGATCAGGGGTATGTAATGTAGAGCATAGCTTATACAATGCAGGGGTCAGGGGTATGTAATGTAGAGCATAGCTTATACAATGCAGGGGTCAGGAGTGTGTAACATACAGTACAGTTTATACAATGCTGGGGTCAGGAGTATGTAATGTAGACCATAGCTTATACAATGCTGGGGTCAGGAGTATGCAATGTAGAGCAAAGCTTATACAATGCAGGGGCGGGGGTATGTAATGTAGAGCATAGCTTATACAATGCAGGGGTCAGGAGTGTGTATCATACAGTACAGTTTATACAATGAAGGGGTCAGGAGTGTGTAATGTAGAGCATAGCTTATATAATGCAGGGGTCAGGAGTATGTAATGTAGAGCATAGCTTATACAATGCAGGGGTCAGGAGTATGTAACATACAGTACAGTTTATACAATGCAGGGGTCAGGAGTATGTAATGTAGATCATAGCTTATGCAATGCAGGGGTCAGGAGTATGTAATGTAGATCATAGCTTAGACAATGCAAGGGTCAGGAGTATGTAATGTAGATCATAGCTTATACAATGCAGGGGTCAGTTGTATGTAATGTAGATCATAGCTTATACAATGCAGGGGTCAGGAGTATGTAACGTATAATTTAGAAAACGTATGGCTGTCAGCATCTCACACGGCTGCCTCCTTCTGACTCCTCCTACTTGGCCATCGCCAGACCCATGCAGCAACTGTTGGGCAGGAAAGGACTCCGCTAACGCCAGAAGACTTTCTGGATCTGCGGGACCCCGGGATTGTGTCCCAATCCCAGAATAATCCAGAAGGATCCAGGATGGTTGGAGTGTACAGACTTGTATCCCCCCCCCCACACACACACACACAATATGCGGTGTAAATAGGAGACAGTGGGACTTGTAGTCCCCCAGGCACACAGTTGTAGAATATATACAAGTCAGGCTTTGAGGAGACAAGTAATACTATGGAGAAAAGAAGCGATAAAAGCTGAATAATAATAAAATGATACACATTATACACATTACATGAAATGCTCAGTGGAAGTAAGCAGCGTGTCCCCTTTTTATAAATCGCCGTTTCCGAAGTGACACATTGAGAGCAAAATCTTCCCCATGCATGCCGGGATCAGCGCCGGATTTCCATATCCACCAGCAGCAGCTGGACCATGCGTTTAGAGAACAACGAGCGTCTCTGGCACGCAGGAAACCGCCGGAGGGATCCAAGGAGAGGAAAAGTTTTCCCTGAATTAATTGCGGCGGATGGCCTGTGAATGGCTGCCCCCCTCCGTCAGGGTGAGCGGGGGTCTCTCTATATATTTATTCCTGGCCTGATTATCACTGCTGTGACTGCATGGAGGGGCAATCATTCTGCACCAGGAACATCAGCTGCCAGCCAGCCGTCCTTCATCCCTGCTCCGCTTCATGTGCCGGAGAGGATCCCACCGCCTGCGCTCACATATGGAGGGGCAATAATCGTATATTTCATGTCTGTCGATGTACATGTAGCGGTGTCCCAGCCCCCTAAAGGCCTAATGGTGACCCCTAGATGGGTTACTGGGCATGGTGGGTGGAATGCAAGTTGGAAACATGGGCACCAGTCACTTTTCAAATGCAAGAAAAAAAGAGATTCATTGTCTCTTGAACAGAACTGGTGGAGAGAGGGTTGGGGCCAGGACACCCTTCGGCAGATGCAATAGCAATAGGCAGACTCCCAGACAAAAATAATAGGCAGACAGCTATACAGGTGGAGGGACTTTAAGCTGGAGGCAGCAACTGTAGTTTGTATAATTGCTGCCTCCTATGGCAACTGAACTTTCAACAGTCAATATAGATCTGCACACGTAACTCACAGTATCCTACTGTAGATCTTCACTCACTGAGCTCCCAGTCTCTCACTAGACTTCAAGATTCCAGCTGGATCCCCTGAGCTCTTCCACATTTAACCAGCTGTATGATCCTCAACCTTCACCCCTGCTAACCCACTGTATGATCCTCAACCTTCACCCAAGCTAACCCGCTGTATGATCCTCAACCTTCACCCCTGCTAACCCGCTGTATGATCCTCAACCTTCACCCCTGCTAACCCGCTGTATGATCCTCAACCTTCACCCCTGCTAACCCGCTGTATGATCCTCAAGCTTCACCCAAGCTAATCCACTGGATGATCCTCAAGCTTCACCCAAGCTAATCCACTGGATGATCCTCAAGCTTCACCCAAGCTAACCCACTGTATGATCCTCAACCTTCACCCCTGCTAACCCGCTGTATGATCCTCAACCTTCACCCCTGCTAACCCGCTGTATGATCCTCAACCTTCACCCCTGCTAACCCGCTGTATTGCTAACCCGCTGTATGATCCTCAAGCTTCACCCCTGCTAACCCGCTGTATGATCCTCAAGCTTCACCCCTGCTAACCCGCTGTATGATCCTCAACCTTCACCCCTGCTAATCCACTGGATGATCCTCAAGCTTCACCCAAGCTAATCCACTGGATGATCCTCAAGCTTCACCCAAGCTAACCCACTGTATGATCCTCAAGCTTCACCCAAGCTAACCCGCTGTATGATCCTCAACCTTCACCCCTGCTAACCCGCTGTATGATCCTCAACCTTCACCCCTGCTAACCCGCTGTATGATCCTCAACCTTCACCCCTGCTAACCCGCTGTATGATCCTCAACCTTCACCCCTGCTAAACCGCTGTATGATCCTCAACCTTCACCCCTGCTAAACCACTGTATGATCCTCAAGCTTCACCCACACTAACCCACTGGATGATCCTCAAGCTTCACCCAAGCTAATCCACTGGATGATCCTCAAGCTTCAGGCCGCATCCATTCTTCCGGGGCCGCGGACTCCAGCTCTGTGACTGGCTGGAGCTGTGTGACATCAGTCCCACTCATGCGCGCAGGAGCCGCCGGTCACGGCACAGAGCTCGGAAGGAACGGCACCTGTGCCCGTTCCTTTAAAGCGCATGCGCTTTAATTTTCCCAGTAATGCATCTCAGCCTCATGTCTCATGGAGTGGATCACATTATGATCTTTTGACCTATCCAATGTTCATTGTTGTAAGATCATCACAGTTTATGGATTTAACTTCACAAGATCTTCAAGGTGTCATCTGGATCGAGTCACTGTCTGTTTATTCAGCTAAGATTGGGGTTATCTATATCTCAGCACAACTGTAAGTTACAAAGATCACACTTTCAATTCTTAGATTGGAGAGGCAGAACACTGACAATGATGTTAATTTGGAGGGGGCCTTGACACTGGCCCTGCACTCATGGTCTCTCCTCAGCCCTGCTCAGTTAAGTGACGCTGGGTGTCATGCAGCCCAGAAAACTGAGGACATCTTTTGGCAAAGAAGAGGTTCTGCTGTTTTGTTTTTGTAACCTCCAGGGTGACGACGCTAAGCCACCGTCTCACAATTAGAAGCAACATTATCAGCCTGCTGAGTCCGCTCCTTCAGTTGGCCACTGCACTTCATATGAGGGCTGTCAGATAGAAAGCCCAATGGCCAAATTAAGGATTGGGCAGACAGAAAATGCTAATTGGGAGGGAGCCATGAACTTCCTATTAGGTGTGAAAGATAGACAGCTCCATGGCCAAATGGAGGAATAAACAGGCTGGCAATGCTGCTAATTGGGAGGAGGCCATGACACCCTGCACTCACGGTCTCTCTACAACAAGGTTTCTCAACCTTTTCAACACAGAGGAACCCCTGAAATAATTTTCTGGTCTCAGGGAACCCCTCCTAAAAATGACTATATCTACAACTCATGATACATTAGTGTGATGGTCAATGGGAAGAATGCTCCTTACACTTGTGGTCATTGGGAAGAATTAACTCCTTACAGATAGCTAAAAAGATCAATGGCGCCAGAGGGAAATTTATCTGAGAGGCAGAGATTGACCATTGCTCAAGGAACCCTTAGCAACCTCTGGAGGAACCCAAGGTTTCCACGGAACCCGGGTTGAGAAACCCTGCTCTCCAGTCTTACGGGCTAAGTCAGTGGTTCTCAACTCCTGTCCTCGGGATCCACCAACAGGCCAGATTTTAAGTATTACCTTGGGGATATGCAGACTGGAATACTGCAATCACTGAGCAGCAAATGATATCACCTGTGATGCATTTCAGTTATCCTGCAAACCTGGCCTGTTAGTGGGTCCCGAGGACAGGAGTTGAGAACCACTGGGCTAAGTGATGCTGGGTGTCAGGTAACCTAGAAATCTGAGGTCATCTTGTGGCAAAGAAGAGGTACTGCAATTTTGTTTTTGTAATCTCCAAAGTGACAACACTAAGCCACTTTCTCACAATTAGAAGCAGCATTGCTGAGCCCACTCCTTCAGTTGGCCATTGGGCTTCCTATGAGGGCTGTCAGATAGAAAACCCAATGGCCAAACTAAGGATTGGGCAGGCAGAAAACGCTAATTGAGAGGGAGCCATGAGCTTCCTATTAGGTTTGAAAGATAGGCAGCTCAATGGCCAAATGGAGCAGTGGGCAGGCTGACAATGCTGCTAATTGGGAGGTGGCCAATGACACCTGCACCCATTGTCTCTCCACAGTCTTCTGGACTAACTGATGCTGGGTGTCAGGTAACCCAGAAAACTGGGGACAATGCTAAGCCACCATCTCACACTTAGAAGCAGTGTTGTCAGCCTGTTGGTATTGCTCCTTCAGTTGGCCATCGGGCTTCTTTTGAGGGTTGTCAGATAGATAGCCCAAAGGCCAAATGAAGGATTGGGCAGGTGGAAAACACTAATTGGGAGGGAGCCATGAAACCCCGTACTCATGGTCTCTCCTCAATCTTCCGAGTTAAAGAGGAAGTAAACCCTGATGGGGTTTTACTTCCTCTATGTTCCCCTGAAAAGTAGAAACATAATGGGCTACTATGCATCACATAGTAGCCCATTAGGTGTCACTTACCTGCAAACTAAGCCTGCGGCGTCCAACGATGTCCCCTGTGCAGGCAGCGTCCATCTTCAGCCCCTTCTCCTTCTGGGGCCGTGACTCCGGCTCTGTGACTGGCTGGAGTCTCGTGACGTCACTCCCGCACATGGTCGCGGGAGCCGCCAGTCATGGCACAATCTAAGTGAAGAAATGGCACGGAGGCCGTTTCTTCACTGCACATGTGGCGAATGACGTCGGCAACGCGAGTACACCGTTACGGTTTAGGAGATGTGCAGGGAATCTACAGGTAAGCCTTATTATTGGCTTACCTGTAGGTTAAAGTGGTTGTCACGGGTTGACAACCACTTTAACCACTTCAGCCCCAGAAGGATTTCACACTTTAGGACCAGAGCACTTTTTGCGATTTGGCGCTGCGTCGACTTAACTGACAATTGCGCGGTCGTGCGACGTTGTACCCAAACGAAACTTGCGTCCTTTTTTTCCCACAAATAGAGCTTTCTTTTGGTGGTATTTGATCACCGCTGCGTCATTTCTGATCGCCGCTATAAACAATAGAAGAGAGACAATTTTGCAAAAAAACCCAAATTTCTTACTTTTTGCTAAAATACAAATCCAAAAAAAAAATATAAAAAAACATTTTTTTTCACCGTTTTTGGCCGATTTATATTCTTCCTCATATTTGTGATAAAAAAAATCGCAATCGGCGCTTATTGATTGGTTTGCGCAAAAGTGGCCGCATTTACGGATGATGAGAATTCATTTCTGGGGTTTTAATTTTTTTTAATTTTTTACCAGTAATGGCGGTGATCTGCGATTTTTAGCAGTACTGCGATATTGCAGCGGACATGTCGGACCATTTTGACACTTTTTTTGGGACCATTGGCATTTATACAGCGATCAGTGCTATAAAAATGCACTGATTACTGTGTAAATGCCATTGGCAGTGAAGGGTTAACCTGCAGGGGGCGCTCTAAGGGTTAACTGTGTTCCCTGGGCGTGTTCTAACTGTGTGTGGGCTGCCCTAGCAGGGGAAGGGGAGTGATCACAGCCCTTCCCCCTCTCACAGAACGGAGGTCCGTGTTTACTTACATGGACCTCCGTTCTTTCAGTGCGGGGGGGCGGCATCGCAGGTAGCCGGCGGCGATCGAGTTCGCTGCACCTGCTCCCTGGCCCCCCCCCCCGAACACAGTGAACGTGCGGGCGCGCCTCCGGCAGCGCGCGCGCGCTCACAGTGCGCGATCTCGCAGCCGCCGTCGTATGACAGCGGTTTGCGATATCGAGCCACTTTGTCGCCGTCAACCTGCGGTTGACGGTCGGCAAGTGGTTAAGATATGCTGGGTGTCATGCAACCCAGAAAATTGAGGACATCTTGTGGCAAAAAAGCGGTACTACAGGGTACAGCTCCAGACCCAAGGTTTTTGTTTTTGTAACCTCCAGTGGACATAAAAAAAATATCCCCAATTACAATGTTATCATTATACATGTAGCACCCTGGTCTTGAAGAGGGATGCTGTCAAATTTAGTTCTGCTAGTTACTAACTAGCCTGGGTACTAATTATTAGGGGATCTCTTGATTTCTTCTCTAACTCCAAGTTTGATGCATCTCTCTCCTCTGCCACTGGGTGGCATTGTCACTTATGGTATTGGAATGATAAGGTGTACAGTGGACCCCGGAAATTTGCAGGGGTTACGTTTGTAGAGCATCCGCACATTGCGAAAAACCGCAAATTTCGGATGTGGTCAAAAAAATGCCTAGAAATGCCTATTTTTAGGCTAAATACTGTACAGTAATTTTATTTAATAAAAATACAGTAAAATGTACTGCTGCTCACTCAGCTTTAGAAGGTGCAGGGCGGTTGGACGGCATTTTAGTGCTTTAAGAAGAATGAAAAACACAAGAGTGTGGTAAACTGTCATGATGCTAGGCTGCACATCTGCAGAGAGGAAAAACCTGCGAAAGACTGAGGCCGCAAACTCTGAACAGCGACTTTGCGGGGATCGACTGTATATGAGCTGGGAATATGAGTGGATAGGTTGTTCCAGCCAATGGGCAGGGGTTTTCTTTGGCCCCATGGCCTGCTGGGAGAGCCTATTTATTTGAGAGGAGTCAGGTGATCGGTGTTCTCTGCCGCCCGGACGGCTGCCTGGGTGGACGTGTGTCAAAAGGTCCCGGCTGCTAGGCCTATCCTGAGTTACCTGGTCTGAGCCTAAGTCTGAGGCATATCCAGGAGTTACCTGGTTTCTAGGCAGTCTGAGGCCTACCCAGAACGGAAAGGAGCAGCAGAGGTTGGGGCTTGATTCAAGGAAGCCTGGCCAAGTTGCACGGGTTCTACCGGTCAAGGAACCCCTCTTTGTCAGAGGTGAAGGAACACGGGACCACCATGCCTGTCGACAGAGGCAAAGCGTGAACCAGGGCCAGAAGCAAAGGGGTACAGTCGCCACTAAGGGACAACACTCCTATTAGGGTCCAGAGTGTGAAGTCTGAGAGAGTACCAGAGCAGCCTTTTTCACCAGCCGGGGACGGTGAAGAACTGGGAAAGTCTCAGTGGAGCCAAGCTACGGACCCAGCAGGATAGTGGGGGTGGCACTTGGAAGATACAGCGGTTGGCTGTGCGGCGCTCAAGGAACCCAGTGGCACTGGGAATCCGAAGACTCTACTAAGAGACAAGGAGCTCTTATTGAGGAAGCTGCAGCGGGATGCTGCAAGATGGAGACCAGGTCTACTCTGGACGGCATTTTAGTGCTTTAAGAAGAATGAAAAACACGAGAGTGCGGTAAACTGTTATGATGCTAGGCTGCACATCTGCGGAGAGGAAAAACCTGCGAAAGACTGAGGCCGCAAACTCTGAACCGCGACTTTGCGGGGATCGACTGTATACGAGCTTGGAATATGAGTGGAGAGGTTGTTCCAGCCAATGGGCAGGGGTTTTCTTTGGCCCCATGGCCTGCTGGGAGAGCCTATTTATTTGAGAGGAGTCAAGTGATCGGTGTTCTCTGCCACCCGGACGGCTGCCTGGGTGGACGTGTGTCAAAAGGTCCCGGCTGCTAGGCCTATCCTGAGTTACCTGGTCTGAGCCTAAGTCTGAGGCCTATCCAGGAGTTACCTGGTTGCTAGGCAGTCTGAGGCCTACCCAGAATGGAAAGGAGCAGCAGAGGTTGGGGCTTGATTCAAGGAAGCCTGGCCAAGTTGCACGGGTTCTACCGGTCAAGGAACCCCTCTTTGTCAGAGGTGAAGGAACACGGGACCACCATGCCTGTCGACAGAGGCAAAGCGTGAACCAGGGCCAGAAGCAAAGGGGTACAGTCGCCACTAAGGGACAACACTCCTATTAGGGTCCAGAGTGTGAAGTCTGAGAGAGTACCAGAGCAGCCTTTTTCACCAGCCGGGGACGGTGAAGAACTGGGAAAGTCTCAGTGGAGCCAAGCTACGGACCCAGCAGGATAGTGGGGGTGGCACTTGGAAGATACAGCGGTTGGCTGTGCGGAGCTCAAGGAACCCAGTGGCACTGGGAATTCGAAGATTCTACTAAGAGACAAGGAGCTCTTATTGAGGAAGCTGCAGCGGGATGCTGCAAGATCGAGACCAGGTCTACTCTGGGGATGCTATGTGTCAGAGCTGAGTTGAAGTCAAGTTACAAGTTCAGTTGCCAAAGGAGCTACAGTCTTTGTCATTCAACTCTACAGCTTTTGGAACCGTGTAGCTATCATATTGTCCTATTTTATGTCTCAGAGTCTACTACAGTTGCACCAGCTCAAAGGGTGTCCTGGCCCTGACCCTCTCTCCACCAGTTATTAAGAGAAAATAAATCTCTTTCTGCGTTCTCAAAGTGTCTGGCGCCCAACTTACTCTACACCCACCATGCCTATCAACTCTTCCTGGCCCTGAAGGTCACCATTGGCTTTTCAGAGGTCGGGGCCTGAGCTACATACATTACCTAAAGTTTACCTCTATAGTTTTATCCCTTTTCTTATTTTTACTTTAACAATCGAATACAATATTGAATAAAATGAGGACTAATAAAAGAATGTTTCGGTAAAGAGAGAGAAGGAATATGCAGTCTGGCCTTCCAAACCAAAAACAAAATGCTCTTAACCAGTGAAGGGTTAACTCATCCGGTACTTTGTATTCATCCGAGCGATCCGAGAATACAGAAATCTCGCTCTTTTCATTAAACTTTAACACTCCGCTGATGGGAGCTCGGCGCCTCGGAGAAACGTCTCCGCCATGTGACCTGACACGCCGCTCCGACAAATCTTCTCCGCACAAAAGGTTAAAAGATAAAAAGGAAAAAAAAAAAACTCCTCGTTCTGACGGCTCAGTGGCTCCGCCATCCATAATGTATGACCCGATCCGTCGGATTCGGCTCTGCTCATTGTTATGTTCCGCAGGCTGCCGCAGATAGAAGCCGCTTATAATAGGATGTGACTGGCCATCCCCTCCCGGAATCCCCCCCTTTCACCCCAATCCTCATCGCTGCTGTTGGTTGTTATGGCCCCGGAGACGCCGCGGCATCGGGAGCGCGTCTGTTTGATGGAAACGACTCAAAAGCAGGCGCGGACCGCCGCTCGACAGGAGTCAGCTGTGGCAGAAACAAATTAGCATCACTTCTGTGAAGTCGCAGATCTCGGCGTGGCTGGAGGGACCTCGAAAAATCACAGCCATGCATGTTCACGAGGCCCACTATACATACGCTATATTGTCAAAAGTATTGGGACGCCTGCCTTTACATGCACATGAACTTTAATGGCATCCCAGTCTTAGTCCGTAGGTTCAATATTGAGTTGGCCCTCCCTTTGCAGCTATAACAGCTTCACCTCTTCTGGGAAGGCTGTCCACAGGATTTATTTATCATCAATAAAGCAAGGTCCATAAACACACTAATGAGCGAGTTTGGGGTGGAGTAACTTGACTGGCCTGCACAGAGTCCTGACCTCAAACTGATAGAACACCTTTGGAATGAATTACAGTGTTGACTGCACGCCAGGCCTTCTCGTCTATCACTAACTCACTCATTCGTGTCTTTATGGACCTTGCTTTGTGCACTGGTCATAGGCGTGCGCACAGGGTGTGCCAGGTGTGCCTGGGCACACCATAATCACCTTGTGCTACAAAGATTTCCCCTGATGCTTGGCAGCAGAAAAATGAACTGGGGAATCTCTGTCCTCAGTTCCTTTCTTTGTTCCAAAAGTGAGACATCAAGGGGCGATGGGGGTTCCTCAAAAAAAAAAAAAAAAACAATTTAATAATAAATTAATGTAAAAAAATATTGTAAAAATTAAAAAAAAAAATTAGTTGTGAAAAAGCAATAATAAAAAAAAGAATAAAAATAAACTACTATCACCAATCTCTGACCTTCTGACACCGTCCATTGCTCTACTGACACTAACCTGCCATACTGCTATATATATGGGGTGAGCACCCTAATGAAATAGGCTGCGCACACCTATGGCACTGGGCCAAACCATTTGGTGGAGTAGGAATTATGGTGTGGGGTTGTTTTCCAGGGGTTGGGGTTGGCCCCTTAGTTCCAGTGAAGGGAACTCTTAAGGCATCAGCATAGCAAGACATTTGGGACAATTTAATGCTCCCAACTTTGTGGGAAGAGTTTAGGGATGGCCCCTTCCTGGTCCAACATGACTATCGGGTTGAAGTCAGGACTCTGTGCAGGCCAGTCAAGTTCCTCCACCTCAAACTCGCTCATCCATGTCTATATGGACCTTGCTTTGTGCAGTGGTGCGCAGTCATGTTGTAATTCGGAAATTTGTCCGTATTTTAATTCGAAACGAAACTAACCGCACATGTCCAGTGAAGCTGACTGTTGGCTGTCAGATTATCCCGCCGCATCTTTGTATCTCTCTAGCTCCTGTCTGAGCAATGTTTATAAACACTGTTACTTTGTATCTCTCTATCTCCTCTCTGAGCAATGTTTATAAACAATGTTACTTTGTATCTCTATCTCCCGTCTGATCAATGTTTATAAACAATGTTACTTTGTATCTCTCTATCTCCCGTCTGATCAATGTTTATAAACAATGTTTCATTGTAACAAATATTTGTAACTAGTCTGCCCTCTATCTCTCTACGTTTCATTGTAACAAATATTTGTAACTAGTCTGTCCTCTATCTCTCTATGTTTCA
>BLSH010082712.1:162635-180809 GCA_018402905.1 Glandirana rugosa
GACCATGTCTCTGACTACACTGACACCCCCTCCCCTCTGTACCAGAGGAGCTTACACTCTAATGTCCCCTCCCCCACAGTCACATCAGTCTCTGTACCAGAGGAGCTTACACTCTAATGTCCCCTTCCCCACAGTCACATCAGTCCCTGTACCAGAAGAGCTTACACTCTAATGTCCCCTCCCCCACAGTCACACACTATTATTATTATACATTTACAGTATCTGACAAAAGTAAGTACACCCCTCACATTTGTGTAAATATTTTATTCTATCTTTTCATGTGACAACACTGAAGAAATGACACTTTGCTGCAATGTAAAGTAGTGAGTGTACAGCTTGTATAACAGTGTAAATTTGCTGTCCCCTCAAAATAACTCAACACACAGCCATTAATGTCTAAACCGCTGGCAACAAAAGTGAGTACACCCCTAAGTGAAAATGTCCAAATTGGGCCCAATTAGCCATTTTCCCTCCCCGGTGTCATGTCACTCGTTAGTGTTACAAAGTCTCAGGTGTGAATGGGGAGCAGGTGTGTTAAATGTGGTGTTATCGCTCTCACTCTCTCATACTGGTCACTGGAAGTTCATCATGGCACCTCATGGCAAAGATCTCTCTGAGGATCTGAAAAAAAAGAATTGTTGCTCTACATAAAGATGGCCTAGTCTATAAGAAGATTGCCAAGACCCTGAAACTGAGCTGCAGCACGGTGGCCAAGACCATACAGCGGTGTAACAGGAGAGGTTCCACTCAGAACAGCGCCTCACCATGGTCGACCAAAGAAGTTGAGTGCAGTGCTCAGCGTCATATCCAGAGGTTGTCTTTGGGAAATAGACGTATGAGCGCTGCCAGCATTGCTGCAGAGGTTGAAGGGGTGGGGGGTCAGCCTGTCAGTGCTCAGACCATACGCCGCACACTGCATCAAATTGGTCTGAATGTAAACTTTTGATCAGGGTCATTTGGGTGGTTTCTGTTGTCATTATGATATAAAAAGGGTAAACACAGCTGACTGATAATAAATGGCTTCAGCCAAACACTAACCATGAGTGAAAGAAAAGTTTTTGTGTTCTCATTCATATTCTCTGAAAAATGGCCAAGAAATCATAAATTCTGCCAGGGTATGTAAACTTATGAGCACAGCTGTATATGAAAAATGTAAAATTCAAAAAATACAGAAGGCACCGATGACTAATCCTTAGGCCTCTTACACACGGGTCTAATAGCAAAACATCGGGACCGACGTCAAAGCAAAAATTGGCGTCAAAAACGCGATTTCGTCCGTGTTTTGCATCGGCGTTAATGCACGTCAGTGAGCATCATGCGTCAATAGGCGTTTTGTTTTAAAAAAAACATTCCTCTGCGATTCTTTGACCTGAAAACGCTGTGAGCACTTTGCCGGCTCAGCGTCAAAAACGCCATAACGCTAAAACCTCGGGTCCTGCGTTTGATTTACAGCTTAACCACTACAACACCGGGCCTATTTTGTGGACTTGGTGCTTACAAGATAAAAACAGGTTTTTTTTGGCTATAACATTACTTAAACCCCCCCAAACATTATATATTTTTTTCTAACACCCTAGAGAATAAAATGGCGGTGGTTGCAAAACTTTATGTCGCACCGTATTTGTGCAGCGGCCTTAGGCTCCATGCACACTGGACGCTATAGGGCTCTTTCAGCGTCGGGCAGGAGACGCTGCTTACAAAATGTTCTATTTGCAGCGTTTAGCGGCGTTTTTCGGCATCTGCGTTTTTTGGCGTTTTTTTCTTCATTAGCGTCCATTGACTGCAAAAAACGGCAGACGCCGATATACCGGCGTTTACCGGCGTCTGGCGTTTTTTGTGGTCAGGAGAACGACTTTTGAACGCCAATTCAGGGCGTTCAGATAACAGCCCAAAAACGCCACTGCTGATAAAAGACAATAAACGACCATGTGTGCATGGACACATAGGATAAAATAAAGGGGCGTTTTTGGGCTGTTAAAAAAAAAAAACGCCAAAACGACCAAAAACGGTCGTTTTTGAGATACAGTGTGCATGGAGCCTTACAAGCGCGATTTAAAAAAAAAAATCACTTTTTTTGAGTGAAAAAATAAGACAACAGTAAAGTTAGCCCAATTTTTTTAGATATTGTGAAAGATAATGTTACGCCGAGTAAATTGATACCCAACATGTCACGCTTTGAAATTGCGCTCGCTCGCAGAATGGTGACAAACTTTGCAGCCTAAAAATCTCCATTGGTGAAGTTTAAAAATTTCTACAGGTTGCCAGTTTTGAGTGACAGAGGAGCTCTGGTGCTGGAATTATTGCTCTCGCTCTAACGATCGCGGCAATACCTCACATGTGTGGTTTGAACACCGTTTTCATATGCGGACGCGACTTACATATGCGTTCGCTTCTGTGCGCGAGACGGGGCGCTTTAAATTTTTTTTTTCTTATTTATTTTACTTTTATTTTTTTAATTTTACACCGTTATTTAACCACTTCGCTTACTGGGCACTTAAACCCCCCTCCTGCCCAGACCAATTTTAAGGCTTTCAGCGCTGTCGCATTTTGAATGAGAATTGCGCGATCGTGCGGCGTTGTACCCAAACAAAATTCATATAATTTTTTTCCCACAAATAGAGTTTTCTTTTGGTGGTATTTGATCACCTCTGCGTCATTTCTGATCGCCGCTATAAACAAAAGAAGAGCGACAATTTTGAAAAAAGAACAATATTTTTTACTTTTTGCTATAATAAATATCCAAAAAAAATGTAAAAAAAAAATTATTCAACAGTTTAGGCCGATATATATTCTTCTAAATATTTTTGGTAAAATAAAAAAATCGCAATCAGCGTATATTGATTGGTTTGCGCAACTACCAACAATGGGAATTGATTTATGGCGTTTTCATTATTATTTTTTTTTTTTACTAGTAATGGCGGCGATCTGCGATTTTTATCAGGACTGCGACATTGCAGCGGACATGTCGGACATTTTTGACACTTTTTTGGGACCAATGGCATTTATACAGCGATCAGAAATGTAAATGTCCACTGATTACTGTATAAATGTCATTGGCAGTGAAGGGGTTAACCTGCAGGGGGCAGTGAAGGGGTTAACTGTGTTCCCTCATTGTGTTCTAACTGTGAGGGGTTGGGGCTGGTCGGGACATAACAGATCTAACTGACAGTGACTAACAGTGAACAGGGTTCTGACAGGGGATTGCGGGTCTCGGGCGGACTCGATGTACCATGCGCGCCGCCGCCGCTTGTGAGCGCGCACATGGCCAGGACATCCATGGACGTCCACCTGGCAATTCAGATCCGCGCTGGAGCCGTACTTCAGCAATAGCGCGGATCTGAATGGGTTAAAAAAAAATGGATAATTTTTATTCCTATTACAAGAAATGTAAACATTCCTTGTAATAGCAAAAAGCATGACAGGGCCTCTTAAATATGAGATCTGGGGGTCAAAAAGACCTCACATCTCCTATTTACAGTTAAATGCAAAAAAAAAATGTAAAAAAAATAAAAAATTGGCCCCTTAAGACCATTGGGCGGAAGCGACGCGTGACGTCGCTTCCGCCCTGCAATGTTATGGAGCCGAGTGGGCGGCATCGTTCCGCTCACTCGGCTTCCAGCGCAGGAGGGGGGAACGGACCCGATCATCTCCGCCGCTGCCGACGGCCCGGTAAGTGGCGGAGATGACGGGAAAGTGGCGGGAGCACCTCTCCCGCCACCGATAAAAGTGATCTTGCGGCGAATCCGCCGCTAAGATCGCTTTTATCTGAAAGAGAATGAGCTGTAAAAAACGGTATCTGAATGGTGCCTGCAGCTGCATTCAGATATCTCCACTCACATGACGTCCGGCGGTACGGAAGAAGTGGTTAAGAACGCCGACGCCGCCTACAGCTCAAAAACGTCAGTATGGGGCCATTGAATAACATGGAGAGCTGAAAAAAAAAAAAACGCTAAAAAACGTGGCGGTAAAAAAAAAAACGTCCGTGCGTATGAGGCCTAAAAATGAGTAAGAGCCCAACTGAAAGTTTAACCCCATGGGAATTCTAGTTCCAAGGGAGAATATCCAATAAACTCCACGTTTTACATAAAAGTCTGAGGCCCTTTCACACCGAGGCGTTTGAAAAACGCGTGCAAAACATCAAGCGTTATTACCGTGTTTTTGCTGCGTTTTTCCCCCATTGGCGCTATAATTAGCGCTAACGCCCAGGCATTTTTCAAGCGCTTTTGAAGCGCTAGCATTAAATAAATAGCACATCCCCCTACATTACATCCTGCTTACTCCCTGGTATTTTGACCTTTCCACAACCTCTGGGCGTTTTGCTGGCGCTTTTAACGCGCTTTACATTCATTTCAATGTATATGGGCGTTTTTTAATGCGCTATTTTTAGCGCTCAGAATAAGCACAAAAAATCATGCATGCAGGACTTTTTTTAAACGCGGCGCCAGCATGACGCCCCAGTGTGAACAGGTACATTGGAATTAATGGGCAGCGTTTTAGAAGCGTTTTGGAAGCGCTATTTTTAGCACAAAAACGCTAGGAAAGCGCCTCAGTGTGAAAGGGGCCTTAATCTGAGCACTACAAATAGCGCATTAAAAACGCCCATATGCATTGAAATGAATGTAAAGCGCGTTAAAAGCGCCAGCAAAATGCCCAGAGGTTGTGGAAAGGTCAAAATACCAGGGAGTAAACAGGATGTAATGCAGGGGGATTTGCTATTTATTTAATGCTAGCGCTTCAAAAACGCTTGAAAAACACCAGGGCGTTAGTGCTAATTATAGTGCTAACACGGGAATAACGCTGCAAAAACGAAGTCCTAACGCTTGATGTTTTCCACGCGTTTTTCAAACGCCTCAGTGTGAAAGGGGCCTGAGGCCTCATACACACGGAAGTTTTTTGACGCCGGCGTTTTCAGGCGTTTTTTTTGCAGCTCTCCATGTTATTCAATGGCCCCATAAAAACGCAGACGTAACGTTGGCGTTAGCAAGCTGAAACTAGAACCCGCGGCCAACGCGTTCTGAGGCTGTAACGTTTTGGCATTTTTTGACGCCGAAAAACGCTCACTAACGCCAACTAATGCCGTACCGGCCTTAACCGGCGGTTTTTGCCACCGGCGTTTTTTGCCGCCGATGTTTTTATGTTGAAAAATAGCAGAGGGATGATTTTTTTTTTAAAACGCTTATGGACGCCGACGCATAACGCCGATTTTCTTTTCCTTGACGTCGGGGCCGACGTTTTGTTTATTTTTTAAGAAACGTCCGTCTGTTGTTAGAAGTAAACTGAACACCTTTGACAATGCAAGGGCAACAGGGGCAATTATTGATCCCCGCACTTCCCTACAAAATGGAACCAAGTTCTCTTCTGGATTTGAGACCCGGGGGATAAAAAGTCTTCTGCACTGATTGGAAATCCTCCTATTATTCTCTGCAGCCTCAAAAATTGACCCACAGGTAAGCCGCGCATAGGGTTGCCACCTCATCCCTTGAAACCCGAACGCATATCAATTACCCAAGTTCTGCGGGTGATTAAGGTGGCAATCAAACTCACTTGGTGCCTTATTGGCATTAACCACTTCACCCCCGGAAGGATTTCCCACTGTAGGACCAGAGCACTTTTTGCGATTCGGCGCTGCGTCGCTTTAACTGAAAATTGCGCGGTCGAGCGACGTTGTACCCAAACTAAATTTGCGTCCTTTTTTTCCCACAAATAGAGCTTTCTTTTGGTGGTATTTGATCATCGCTGCGTCATTTCTGATCGCCGCTATAAACAAAAAAAGAGCGACAATTTTGAAAAAAAAAACAATATTTGTTACATTTGGAAAAAAAAAAATATATAAAAAAACAAATTTATCCATCAGCTTTGGGCAATTTATACTCTTCCTCATATTTCTGGTAAAAAAAAAAAAAAAAATCGCGATCGGCGCTTATTGGTTGGTTTGCGCAAAAGTTGCCGCGTTTACAAACCATGAGAATTAATTGCTAGCGTTTTTACAATTTTTTTTTTACTAGTAATGGCGGCGATCTGCGTTTTTTACTTTGATATTGCGGACACGTCGGACATTTTTGACACTTTTTTTTTTTGGGACCAATGACATTTATACAGCGATCAGAAATGTAAATATCCACTGATTACTGTGTAAATGTCACTGGCAGGGAAGGAGTTAAAAGTGGTAGTAAACCCTCCTATCATTTTCAGCCAAGGAAGCTGCCATCTTGACCTCTGCTTAATCTACAACTGCCAGGATGCTGCACATGTGACACCAGCCATTGGATGGTTTGATAGTTTGGTTTAGAGCACAACCAATGGGAGTGTTACATTTCCGGCACGTGCCAGAAATGTATCTGGTTTTTAAACTGTTAAATGGATGGGTTTACTACCGCTTTAACCTGCAGGGGGGGCTCTAGGGGTAAACTGTGTTCCCTAGGCGTGTTCTAACTGTGAGGGGGCGGGGCTGCCAGGGGCACCAGAGATCTGACTGATCTGAGTTAGATCTGTTATGTCCCCCCTCACAGAATGGGGAAGCGCCGTGTTTACATCGGGGCTCTCTCACAAGCGATCGCGGGTCACCGGCGGACATCGAGTCCGTCCGACCTGTGGCCCCTCGCTCACGGAGCGTGTGGCGGGCACGCCTGCTATTTGTGCATGTGCCACTTTGCCGCCGTATATATACTATACGCGGTTGGCAAGTGGTTCAATCAGCCTCAGGACCTGTGTAATTCATATGTGTTCGGGTTTAAAGGGATGAGGGGGCAACCCTAGCCGCGTATGACATGGCGGGGGGGTGTCCTGATTCGGTGCGGAGCAAAGAATTCTCAGAGTTGGGTTTCCTGTGTATATTAGATGGGGACAGGGGAGGGCTGGCAGCCTTAGGCCTGGGGGGGGCAAGTCCATTCAAGTGGTCCATTGAACCACCGAATCAGCTCACCATCCATGCCCACCTGGTTTTAGAACAGATATTGATGTTATGAAGGAAGACAAATATGATACAATGTGGTAACATCATTTAATGTTAATAGCAACAAAGGAGGTTTAACAAAAATAATGCATCAATGCAGCTCATCAGTGCCCACCAATGTAGCCTCACCAGTGCCCATCAATGTAGCCTCACCAGTGCCCATCAATGTAGCCTCACCAGTGCCTATCAATGTAGCATCACCAGTGCCTATCAAATGCAACCTGATCAGTGCAAAATCAATGCAGGCTCGCCAGTGCCCATCAGCACAGCCTGATCAGTGCCAAACATTGCAGCCTGATCAGTGCCCATCAATGCAGCCTGATCAGTGCCCATCAATGCAGCCTCACCAGTGCCCATCCAATGCAGCCTGCAATGCAGAGAAAGGAGAGCCGCCGGAGATCCCCGCTTACCTGGCGCGGCCGTTGTCATATGAAGTCCCACCTCCTGGACCAGCCCCTATGATAGACATCACCAGTGTGCTGGTCCACGAGGTGGGACTTTGTAAGCGGGAGATCCCTGCTCTGTATAATCTGGCGGCACTCCCCCCGAGGCAGCCCAATGGGCCCAGCGGCATCCATGGTAATGCCAGCCCTGGGTGCCCCCCTTTGCCTGCAGTTAGTTCTTCCTCCACAAGAAGAAAGAAGTGTGAGCGGGCAGTGGCCGTCGGCCATTTTGAATGTAAGTTAGGGTGGCCGGGGGGGCAATTGCCACCCTGCCCCCCGGCCCAGCCCTCCCCTGGATGGGGTGCGGCCATCACTGCCCATCAGTGTGACATCCAGAAAGGAAATGGAACTCTCAGGTAATCCGTAGGGTCCAAATCATTATCGTTCAGGTAAGTAAAAAAATAATCAAAATCACCTATTACTCATTATTTTTTTATTTTTATTTTTTTTTTACATATCATTTGTTTTCATTCATGCCCATTTCACCGACTCGGATCGTATGGTGCCTTGTGATCCATTCCAGATTTTTGAGATTTTTTTGTTTTTTAACATACACACATTTATTTGCACATTTTTCCTTCCTTGTTCTTGGTAGTTTTATTTTTATTTTTTGGAATGGATATTTTACTTTGTCCTTTTTTGTTGTTTCTGAATCACTCTCGCTTACTATTGTATCCTTCACCTACTTCGTGATTTAGGATGTTTTACCATTTACTACCATAGGGGGGAGCTTTTTCATGAAGCAATTGACATTTCCTGTAATTAATTAACCACTTCAGCCCCGGAAAGATTTCACACTTTAGGACCAGAGCACTTTTTGCGATTCGGCGCTGCGTCGCTTTAACTGACAATTGCGCGGTCGTGCGGCGTTGTACCCAAACAAAATGTGCGTCCTTTTTATCCCACAAATAGAGCTTTCTTTTGGTGGTATTTGATCACCTCTGCGTCATTTCTGATCGCCGCTATAAACAAAAAAAGAGTGACAATTTTGCAAAAAAAAAAAAACTCAATATTTCTTACTTTTTGCTAAAATACAAATCCAAAAAAAAATACAAAAAACATTTTTTTTCATCGGTTTTGGCCGATTTATATTCTTCCTCATATTTGTGATATTGATTGGTTTGCGCAAAAGTTGCCGCGTTTACGGATGGTGAGAATTAATTTCTGGGGTTTTTATTTTTTTTTTACTAGTAATGGCGGCGATCTGCGATTTTTAGTGGTACTGCGATATTTTAGCAGACATGTCGGACATTTTTTTGGGACCAATGACATTTATACAGCCATCAGAAATTTAAACGTCCACTGATTACTGTATAAATGTCATTGGCATTGAGGGGGTTAACTGTGTTCCCTAGGCGTGTTCTAACTGTGGGGGCGGCTGGGCTACCATGGGC
The DNA here is from genome assembly GCA_018402905.1 of Glandirana rugosa. Classification (NCBI taxonomy): domain Eukaryota; kingdom Metazoa; phylum Chordata; class Amphibia; order Anura; family Ranidae; genus Glandirana; species Glandirana rugosa. The sequence goes on from BLSH010082712.1 coordinate 171,425, forward strand.
ATAGGAGATCTAACTGATCCCAGTGACAGGCATCAGTAGATCTCCTATGCCCGCACTGACAGAGCGGGGAACCGCCATATTTACATCGGCGGTTCCCCGCTCTTTGGCTGTGGCCGCTCATCACGGCTCGCCGGCGGACATCGGGTCCGCCCGTGCCGCAGGCACACTCCTCCGGAGTGCGGCGGGCACGTGTGCACGCCCCCTAGGGGCCACCCGCAGATCGCCGCCTTTTTACGGCAATTCACGGTAGCCGTCCACACTGCCGCAGTAAATATACTGCGCGCGGTGTGGAACCGAACCTCTTTTTGGAGTTGGGTATTTACAATTTAAAATCAGTTTTTGCTATAAAATTACTTAGAACCCCCAATGATTATATATATTTTTGTTTATAACACCCTAGAGAATAAAATGGCGGTCGTTGCAAAACTTTATGTCACAGCGTATTTGCGCAGGGGTCTTACAAGCACAATTTGTTTTTAAAAAATTCACTTTTTTGAGTTAAAAAATAAAACAGTAAAGGTAGCCCAATTTTTTTTCCATGATGATGTTACGCTGAGTAAACTGATACCCAACATGTCATGCTTCAAAATTGCGCCCGCTCGCGGAATGGTGACAAACTTTGCAGCTTAAAAATCTCCATTGGCAACGTTTCTACAGGTTACCAATTTTGGGTTACAGAGGAGTTCTAGTGCTAAAATTATTGCTCTCGCTCTAACGATCGCTGTGATACCTCACATGTGGGGTTTGAACGCCGTTTTCATATGCGGATGGGACTTACGTATGAGTTTGCTTCTGCGTGCGAGGGGACGCTTTAAGTTTTTTTATTTTAATTATTTATTTTACTTTTTATTTTTTGCACTGTCCTTTTAAAAAAAAAATGATCACTTTTATTCCTATTACAAGAAATGTAAACATCCCTTGTATGTCATGAAGTAACAGTAACATTTCATGTCCTGTCTGTTTGCTCACCTCTTTGGTTGTGTCAGCCTAGAGGCTGTGCACCTCTCACCTGTGTGCTAAGTAATCTTCCCCCTGTAGAACTCCACCCCAGTCTCCAAACAAGGAAACACTATTTAAGACCATGTGCTGCAAAGCCCAGTTACCGATCAAAATTGTGTGTCTGGCTTGTGTGTTTGCTCCTGCCCTGTGCTCTTCGTTTGTTCTCGTGTGCTGATCTCGGCTTGTTCTTTGACCTTCCCTGTCTGCTAGTGTCCCCGATCTCGGCTTGTTCTTTGACCTTCCCTGTCTGCTAGTGTCCCCGATCTCGGCTTGTTCTTTGACCTTCCCTGTCTGCTAGTGTCCCTGATCTCGGCTTGTTCTTTGACCTTCCCTGTCTGCTAGTGTCCCTGATCTCGGCTTGTTCTTTGACCTTCCCTGTCTGCTAGGTGACCCGGATCTTGGTGTGCTTCCTGTCCATTCTGTCTGCTTGTAGCCCTGACCCTTGGCTCTCCCACTGACCGTCTCTTGCTATCTTCCACTGCTGCTTTCTCTCCATTCACCTGTAGCCTGCCGGGAGCATAAGCTGGGGGACCCCAGGGGGCCGTGACCTGGATCCAGTTGCAGCCAAGTCCATCCTCACCACCAGAGGCTCTTGTGAACACCTACTGGCTTTTAGACTCTGCGCCCTGGGGAAACCTACGCTCTAGCTCCCTGTGCAATTTGTGTCAGGGTCCCAGCAGTCCCACTTTCCTGCACCATCCTGATCTCTAGTCGCAGCATCAGCTAAGGGTTCACAGCCTCAGAGGTGTGCTTCGCAACCTTAGAGGTGTGCTTCTCACTTCAGTGGTGCGATTCGCACCCCAGTGGTGCGCATCTGTCACCTGACCCCAGGTGACCTGACATTGTAATAGAAAAAAGCATGCCAGGACCTCCTTAAATGTGAGATCTGGGGTCAAAAAGACCTTAAATCTAATATTTGCACTTAAATGCAATAAAAAAAAAAAAAGAAATAAAAAGACATTTAAAAAAAAAATGTCCCCTTTAAGAGCTATGGGCGGAAGTGACTTGTGGCGTCAGTTCCGCCAGTTAATGGTATGGAGCCGAGTGGGCGGCATCTTCTGCTCACTCGGCATCCAGGCACTGGGGGGAGCGGACCCGATCATCTCTGCTGCTACCGGCGGGTCCAGTAAGCAGTGGAGATGACAGGAAAACGGCGGGGGGGGGGGTGCGCATCTCTCCCGCCGCCAATAAAAGTGATCTCGCGGCGAAGCCTGAAATCAGAGTACAGGAAAAAGAAAGCCGTGCATGATAAGGGGTGGAGCAAGAAATGACAAAGTCTGAAACCGGAGGTCAAAGTTTTGGAGGACGCCATGAAGCGCCAGCAGAATCTGGTTAAAGCATTGAAGGTGAAAGCAGAGCATTCAAGGAGAAGTTCCAGAATGAGGAAAGGTTCTAGAAAATGAGGGATGACGCCAGTCATGGAAAGGCATCGGCGGTGGCAGTACAGGTGAGGAGTGAGAAGGGGGTCCTGGTAGGGTTGCCACCTCATCCCTTTAAACCCGAACACATATTAATTACGCAGATTCTGGGGCTGATTAAGGTGGTAATTAAACTCACTTGGCGCCTTATCTGCATTAAATTACCCTCAGAACATCCTGTGCAATTCATATGTATTCGGGTTCAAAGGGATGAGGTGGCAACCATAGGTCCTGGATGCTGCCCCTGTTATCCCATCCACCTCAGGATCTGTCTTACTGGAGGAAATGGCGGCCTCTGCCTCCCTCCCTCCCCAGCAAGCTGGAGGAACAACACAGGAGGTAGAGGAAGATGGCTGAACTCTATTCTGGAAATGGAGTCTCCCTTAGGTGGAAGAACCTTTCACTTTTCTGAGGATTCGGCTGATGAGGACAATGGCGAGGACTCTGTACCCGGACCTGCAAAGGTAAAACTCACTGACAAGCCATGCTTTGTAAAAACTGACATTATGGACTCCAGCATGGAGAGGAGCATGGAGAGGAGCATGGAGAGCAGCATGGAGAGGAGCATGGAGAGGAGCATGGAGAGCAGCATGGAGAGCAGCATGGAGAGGAGCATGGAGAGGAGCATAGAGGAGAGGAGCATGGAGAGGAGCATGGAGAGCAGCATGGAGAGGAGCATGGAGAGGAGCATGGAGAGGAGCATGGAGAGGAGCATGGAGAGCAGTGTTTTGGAGGGAAACCTCCAGTCTCTGCAGAGATGATGGCTGCTGTGCCTGCAGGACTGGACGCTGCTCAGGGTCGTCTTTATTATTGATTGGACCCTGGGCAAACATTTTCTTGGGGCCCCCTCCCATCATGTAATTCAATATCAATGTAGGTTATTTACATGTAAACACTGGGTCTTCTGGTGAGTCATCTGTAAAGGCAAAAGGGCAGAGCTGGGCAGCATTAGTAACAGAACTTCACAATGAGATATCGGGACACAGCACAGGACTAAAACTTCAAGGGACAAGGGAATTTTAACTAGGATAGTTGGCAGGTATGAGGCAGCTGCTTTGGGGCCCACAACAATGATCGGGCCCAGGGCAGCTGCCCCTTTTGCCCTGCCTTAAAGATGGTCCTGACTCTGCTACTGACATCCCTGGGGATCTGAACTCTGATAGTAAGCCATCTATGACTTTGGACTCTTCTGGGGGGAAAGGGAAGGGATCTGCCATTGTTTCTGAACATTCCCCACTAGTGGCTGCAACTACAGCAGAAACTGCTGAGAAGGGAAATGTCTGCACTGTGAAAGGTGTTACTGAATCCCAGGGAATAGTAACACAGAGTGGAAGGCTTTTACCTAAGAGGAATGTGTCGGGGGAGGAGGAGGTGAAAACAGCAGCATCTGGTGTGAGTGGTTCTGCTGGGAGCAGTAGTGTCACGGATGTAAAAAAGAATGTTGCTTCTAATGCTGGAAAGGGGAATGCATGTGTGGTGGTGGATGGCGTGACATCTGCTGCTGCTGTCTCTAATGGTGATTTGCAGAGTGGGGGCTCCGAGGCTCCTGCAACCAGTAGTGCAGCTGTCAGGTCTGGAGTATCTAATACTGCTAATAAAACGTATGCTGGGGCTCTGGCTGGGGTGGGGGTCACATCAGGGGTGCAGGTCAGGGAGGAGGTCTGCCATCTGCACCCCTGTCCTTCAGGCGGTGGAATGTGGTGTTGCTCAGGTGGGGGTGCCCCTCCCCCCAGTCAGGAGGTTGGTTGTGGACAAGATTTTGGTGATGGGTTTCAAGGCGGATGACATCTTTGCTCTGATCAGTCCGGTATGCTCTTATGATCTCTCCTGTGTTCGCCCCGAGTCTCTTGATGTGTTTTGGGATAAGTATGAACATGTGTATAGGGGTCTGTCGGAGTGGGAGGGACTCGTCCCAAAACTTGTCTCACGTAGCATTGCCACCTTTTCTTAAATCTGAACACTTTAGCGGCGCACAGCAATTTTTTTTTTGAAGGGCGAATGCTGTAGACTTTGGTGTAAAGGGGAGCTCTGATGTAAGGGTGTTTCTGCTCACCAAAGCTCACACTTAATTTAGAGTTCCCAGCATTCCTCCTTAAATCAGGGTTCCCAAAGCCCCCCTTACATCAGAGTCCACAGGGCACCCCTTACATCTGAGTCCCCCTTAAATGTAGTCACTCAGAGGCAGGAGAGAGAAAGGAGGGGGGGGGGGAGACTTTAGTCAAAGACATTGGATGGTGAGATCACTCACTCAAGGATGGAGGCTCAGACATCGACACCTTTTATCCACAATGTATCTGCCGGCTGCTGAGCTTCAGATTTCTAGCTCATCCATCCCTTTTCTGAGGCACAGAACACCAGGGATTGGAGTGTGGGTTGGCAAACAGTGGTGTAAGGGTGGGAGAAGGAGGAGCAGATTGAGGCCTCTCTCCTCCCCTGTCCATGTATGGGGGTGGGGCCTGTGCGCACACCTATGTACTTGGTGGTTGTGGTACTCAGTTACTTGGGGAACTACAGTCCATCCTGAATAATGTGTCCGGGGTTTCAGGTGCTCTGAAACCTGGACACACGATTCAAAACCCGGACTGTCCAAGTCAATCCTGGACAGGTGGCAACCCTAGTCTCACGCCAACCTCTTGTGAAGAATGCCACCATCCTGGTAAGGAATGAATCCATTCCTTCTGATGACCTGTCTGTCTGGCTGAGGAGATATGGGAAGCTACTGACCCCATTTAAGAAGATTGTGGATGACAGGGGCATATGGACAGGTGTCCATGGATGTTGTGTCCAGGGCTGGCACAAGGATTTTTGACACCCTAGGCAAAACCTCATTTTGCCACCCCCATTGACTCCACCCCCTTTTCCCTGCCCAGCCTAATCAGTGCCAATCTAATGCAGCCTCCCCAGCGCCCATCAAATATAGCTTCACCTGCGCCAATCAATATAGCCTCACCTGTGCCCATCAAATACAGCCCCACCCATGCCCATCAAATACAGCTTTACCAGCGCCAATCAATATAGCCTCATCCGTGCCCATCAAATACAGCTTCACCTGTGCCCATCAAATACAGCCTTACGGGGGGGGGGGGGGGCGGAGGGGAGGGTATTTGGCAGATCAGTCACTATTTCTATATATATTTGCAAATAGCATGTGATAATACAATCTAATTATCTCAGTCAGACAGTGTCAGTTTTTACATGAATCAACGCAGAGCGGCCAGTGACAGATCAACAGTGGCCAGGCGCTCCTAGGTGGCAGTGCGCCCTAGGCGGCCGCCTACTGGTAGAGCCGGCCCTGGTTGTGTCTGATCCTCCTGTGTCAGTCTCCCCAGAGGTAATGGGGGCTGTGGAGGGAGCTGGACCAGTGTGTATGGCTGCACCAACTCCTGTTCCCTGGCGTCTGAGGACCAGAGGGCGTGAGGCGCCGGGGGATGGAGTGAATGATGGTGGGGGTGCTGAGGTGAAGGGTGGGGGGGCTGATGTTGGGTTGCCATCTCATCCTTTTAAACCCGAACACATATGAATTACACAGGTTGTGTGGCTGATGTAAGGTGGTAATTAAACTCACTTGGTGCCTCATCTGCATTAAATTAGCCTCAGAACCTGCATAATTCATATGTGTTCGGGTTTAAAGGGATGAGGTGGCAACCCTAGGCTGATGTGGTGAGTGGGGTGGGTGGTGGTGGAATGGAAGGGAAGGGGGCTTTGCAGTCAGGATTTTCTCATGATGACTTGGTGTGGTTGGAGGCAAAAAGAAAGTCTGAGAAGAGGAAGAAGAAGGAGGTGGCTGTACCTGAACCTGGGAGGGTGGAGGTGGCTGTACCTGAACCTCGGAGGGTGGAGGTGTCCAACACATTTGAAGTGCTTTCTTTGGTGGAGGATGAGGGTTCTTTGGGTGTTGAGTCTGTGATCTCCAAGGAAGAGGGATCACAGATGACACTAAAGCTTGTAGGGTCTCTGAGTAGGGAGGGGGTAAGCAGGCTAAGAAACGTTTACCTCAATCTTCCTGGTGGCGGTTCTCACTCCTTTGAAGGTGGCGACCATTAATGTTGCCAGCATAAAATCAGTAAGTGCTCGTAACATGGCCTTATTTTTGCTCAGTAGGTTTGATGCTGATATTTTCTTTTTTGCAAGAGACCCGTTTGTCTAGTTTGGCTGACATCCATCTGGAGTGGAGGCGCGGCCCCTTCTTCTGGTCTCTTGCAGCCGAGACTTACACTGGAGTTGCGGTACTTTTTTTCCAGCATTAACACACTATTATTATTATACATTTATATAGGCATATACCAGAGTACTCCACTCAGTTGCTTATAATTGAAGACAGAGGATCAATATAACAGCCAGGCATCTGGGTTTTCATGCATAGATTTACAATGGTGGCAACCTCCATGTTTCTCTAATGACAGGCTTCTTTGAAGTTATAAATAAGTCAGAAACCCAAAGGGTTAAAGGGTTAAAAGCCTGTAGGTTTTTTTTTTTAATGCCCTTTGTACCTTACTGTGATTTTCCTTCACTTCCTGTCCCTGGCCACTAGATGGCACTGCCTGTCAATAGGAAGTAAGTATGCCCTTCGGCTCCTTCTTGTGGCCAAAATATGGTATTTTTCCATTCACACATTCAACATAACTTGAGAAGATAATATTTTGTGCCAATGGCACAGCCCAAGTTTACATGGACGAACAGCTATGTGAATTTTTTGATTAAAAACGTCATCCATTTGAATTTTTATTTCAATTTTTAGCAACCCTCTGTTTGGACCAAAACAGCCAAGATACATAAGCCAAAGTAACGGCATTACGGTTGCAGTAACCAAGGACCCTATGTCAATTATCTGCGTATTGACGAAGCTGTTGGTGAAGTGTCCATTCATTTTCCATTTTATCGCATAGTTTCATGGCCATAAATTATAAATAAAGTGGAGGCGACCCTCAATAATCCATCGGTGATTCTTTCACTCTCTGTAATTGTATTTTGTCCTGTTTTCGTGGCCTCAGCAGTAAATTTGCATTGCCAAGAGCCTCTTGTATCAGATGAATGACTGGCCGCACTATTATCAGACAAGAACGATCAATAGCGACTCATCACCCTCCCTGATTGCTGGAAATGTTCCCACGGATGAAAGGTATGTCGATAGAACAAGACAGGATGGAGGTGTCCGCGGATGTGCTAATGTAATCCAGATACTGCTAAGAGGAGAAGACCATGTACTGTATGTTAGGCACTAAGCAAATTAGGCTACAAGAGGCTTGGCTCAAAGTTTAATTGGGAAATATATAACAGTCATCTCTCGAAATGTCTTAAGATTTTGGAGAAATGTTTGCCATCTGCTCCTCTTGCAGTCTGCCAAATCCAGCCCTGTGGATCAATTCAATGATCCTGCCTCTGACTGGCTTTTTAGATTGAATAAAATACTTCCATACCCCATACCATCCCACTTTTTGACATCTTTTGGGAAAACCATAGGACATTCCTTATTTTAACCAAAGCCTTATGTACCATATAATGAATACCTTCTGTTTGGGTATATACTATCCCCTTCAGTCTATCATGAATGGTGCTGCCAAGCTCATCCACCTTACCATCTGCTCAGGGTCCTCCACTCTTCTCTGCCAATCCCTCCACTGGCCTCTGCTCAGTGTCCACCACCCTTCTCTGCCAATCCCTCCATTGGCCTCCATTCAGTGTCCTCCACCCCTCCCTGCCAATCTCTCTACTGGCATCCATTCAGTGTCCACCATCCTCTCTGCCAGTCCTTCCACTGGCCTCTGCTGAAGTGTTCAACACCCTTCTTTGGCAATCCCTCCACTGGCCTCCATTCAGTGTCCACCACTCTTCTCTGCCAATCCCTCCATTGACCTGCATTCAGTGTCCACCGAACACCACCCTTCTCTGCCAATCTCTCCACTGATCTCAATTCAGTGTCCACCGACCACCACCCTTCCCTGCCAAATTATCCACTGACCTCTGCTAAGTGTCCACTGCCTCTCTTTGGCAATCCCTTCACTGGCCTCTACTCATTGTCCTCCACCACTCTCTGCCAATCCCTCCGCTTGCCTCTGCTCAGTGTCCCCCACCCCTCTCTGCCAATCCCTTCACTGGCCTCTACTCATTGTCCTCCACCCCTCTCTGCCAATCCCTCCCCTGGTCTCTGTTCAGTGTCCCCCACCCCTCTCTGTCAATCCCTCCACTGGCCTCTGCTAAGTGTCCACCACCCTTCTCTGTCAATCCCTCAACTGGCCTTTGTTCAGAGTCCTCCACCCCTCTCTGTCAATCCCTCAATTGGCCTCTCAGTGTCCTCCACTCCTCTCTGCCAATTCCTCCACTGGCCTCTGTTCAGTGTCCACCACCCCTCTATTCCAATCCCTCCACTGGCCTCTGCTCAGTGTCCACCACCCCTCTCTGCCAATCTCTCCACTGGACTCTGCTCAGTGTCCACCACCCCCCTCTGCCAATCCCTCCACTGGCATCTGTTCAGTGTTTGCCCCCGCCAATCCGTCCATTGGCCTCTCCGTGTCCTCTACTCCTCTCTGCCAATTCCTCCACTGGCCTCTGTTCAGTGTCCACCACCCCTCTATTCCAATCCCTCCACTGGCCTCTGCTCAGTGTCCACCACCCCTCTCTGCCAATCCTTCCACTGGCATCTGTTCAGTGTTTGCCCACACCAGTCCCTCCAATGGCCTCTGCTCAGTGTCCACCACCCCTCTCTACCAATACCTCCACTGGCCTCTGTTTTGTGTCCACCACTCCTCTATGCCAATCCTTCCACTGGCATCTGCTAAGTGTCCCCCACTCCTCTCTGCCAATCCCTCCACTGGCCTCTTCTCAGTGTCCACCACCCCTCTTTGCCAATCCTTCCACTGGCCTCTGCTCAATGTCCACCACCTCTGTGCCAATCCCTCCACTGGCTTCTGCTCAGTGTCCACTAATCCTCTCAGCCAATCTCTCCACTGGCCTCTGCTCAGTGTCCTCCA
>BLSH010082712.1:180819-197719 GCA_018402905.1 Glandirana rugosa
GCCCCCCCCCCCCCCCCGTGCACGCTAATCCATCCATTGGCCTCTGCTCAGTGTCCACCACCCCTCTAAGCCAATCCTTCCACTGGCCTCTGCTAAGTGTCCACCACCTCTCTTTGCCAATCCATCCACTGGTTTCCAATTACCAAACAAATACAATTCAAAATAGTAACAACAACATACAAAGCCATCCACTGGGCCCCCCGAGCTACATCACCAACCTATTTTCAAGATATCACCCAAATTGTTCTCTCTGTTCCTCCAAAGACCTCTTGCTCTCTAGCTCCCTCATCACCTCCTCCCATGCTCACTTTCAGGACTTCTCCAGAGCCTCTACCATTCTCTAAAATTTCCTACCCCTATCAGTCCGGCTATCTCCCACTATATCCACCTTTATGTGATCCCTGAGAACTCACCTTTTCAATGTAACCTAACTTGCCTCCACCTACCCGCTGAATTTTTCTTTCTTCATCAACTCTTCTCACAGTTATTACCTTTCGTATGGCTTATCCCTGTCTATTAGATCAGGGGTCTCCAAACGTTCTAAACAAAGGGCCAGTTTACTGTCCCTCAGATTTTTCAAAGAACATAACTTTGTAAAGAACATAATCTTGTACAGGTTAATGGTTAAGGGGAATTTAGTGGTCCTCCTGCAGACTGGGTTGGAGAAGCTCCTTCACTTGACACAGAAATATTCATCAACATTCTTCCTCAAGAAATCTGTGAAGATAAATTAATTCCACTTTTTCTTATGATGACTTTTCTAGTAGACAGATTATACCAGTACCTAAAAGACAGCATGTGTCATGTACTTTGTGTATTCAGGGGTGGGCTTGTTGCCAGATTGTCTGTGGTGGACTTGCTGATTGATCAAAGCATTGTCTAGGTGCTTGGCTGTTAATTAGATCGCTGTTGGCTGTTTATTAGATGTACTGTTAGATGCACTAATTATATTGCTGTTTACATTCTGCATTATTTAACCACTTCAGCCCCGGAAGGATTTCCCCCTTTAGGACCAGAGCCCTTTTTGCGATTCGGCTCTGCGTCGCTTTAACTGAAAATTGCGCGGTCGTGCGACGTTGTACCCAAACGAAATTTGTGTCCTTTTTTTCCCACAAATAGAGCTTTCTTTTGGTGGTATTTGATCACCGCTGCGTCATTTCTGATCGCCGCTATAAACAAAAGAAGAGTGACAATTTTGCAAAAAAAAACAAATTTCTTACTTTTTGCTAAAATACAAATACAAAAAAAAAAAATAGAAAAAAACTTTTTTTTTCACCGTTTTTGGCCGATTTATATTCTTCCTCATATTTGTGATAAAAAAAATCGCAATCGGCGTTTGATTGGTTTGCGCAAAAGTGGTCACGTTTACAGATGATGAGAATTAATTACTGGGGTTTTTTTTTTTTTTTTTTTTTTTTTACTAGTAATGGCGGCGATCTGCGATTTTTAGCGGTACTGCGATATTTCAGCGGACATGTCGGAACATTTTGACACTTTTTTGGGACCATTGGCATTTATACAGCGATCACTGCTATAAAAATGCACTGATTACTGTGTAAATGCCATTGGCAGTGAAGGGGTTAACCTGCAGGGGGCGCTCTAAGGGTTAACAGTGTTCCCTGGGCGTGTTCTAACTGTATGGGGGACTGCCCTGGCTGGGGGAGGGAAGTGATCACAGCTTCCATGCAGAGGAAGGCTGTGATCACAGCCCTTCCCCCCTCACAGAACGGAGGTCCGTGTTTACTTACACGGACCTCCGTTCTTTCACTCTGGGGGGGGCATCGCGGGTGGCTGGCGGAGATCGAATCCGCCGCACCCGCTCCCTGGCCCTCCCCGGACACAGTGAGCGCACGCGCGCTAACTTGCAGCCGCCGTCATATGACGGCGATTTGCGCAGGAGCGCCACACCGTCGCCGTCATTTGCCGACCAGCGGTCGGCAAGCGGTTAGGATAATGTGATCAAGCTCTAATCTGATCGTGTGGTATATATTATTAGTGTGAATTTACAATAAAGGTTCAGTTTCAGCTTTCAACTAAGCTAGTGTCGTCTAGTTCTTGGGTGCAATATTCAGCTATAATACCTGGTTCCTGGTTCCAGAGTGGAGGAAACTGTATCTTGACGGAGACACCCAGGCAGAGTGCAAGGCAGGGGTGTAACGATAGGGGTTGCAATTGCAACCGGGCCCCATGGTCCAGGGGGCCCATGTGCCTCCCTTGTACACCTGAATAGGGGGGATGGCGGGGGGCGGCATTTAGAGGACCCAATCTCCTCCATTTTCCTCTATCCAGGTTACTTGTCTTCTGCTGTTCCCAGGGCCCCTGTGTGCTTCCCTGGTCCCCCTGGGGCCTGCTGCAGAACTTGTGAAAGGGCCCCACTGCAGTACCGTAATAAAGGGATCCACGATAGGCGTAAAGGGCCCCAGGATCAGTGGGAAGAGGGAAGGGCCCTGGCCAGGGGTCAGGGGGCCCTTCATAATTTCTTGCACCGGGGCCCTGAAGGTTCTAGTTACGCCTCTGGTGCCAGGTGGTCCTTCACAGTGTTTGGACCACCCCAGTCTAAGGAGGGCAGCAAGGTGTGGGGAACACAGGAAAGTGGAAGTGGATCTGGCATTGTGAATAGTGAAAATCCATCTATTAATTGGGCATAATTGCTGACGTCACCACGCCATACAATCTATCCGAGGAGGACGGGCGTTGTTTTACCTATACTTGCCGGCTTTACATGCGTGTTTTTTGATACATAAATGTGAGTACCCTGGATTTTAGTCTACGTTTTAATAAATCGTCATACAGTTTTACACGATGTGGCCCTTATTTCTTCTTTAATATGTGGGGAGCGATATGGTTGGCCCGTTTTTCTACATCACTCCAGCTGATCTGACGAACCCATAGGAACAGAGGAGGATAAATCTCTAGACCCTGCAGAGGGCTATATCTGCAAGCGTGGCTGACCCTTACTAGGAATAGTGGGTCTGCCCTTCTGGTAAGGGTGTTTATCCCTCAAATTTTTTTCACTAAGGTGCCTGTGTGACCGGTGGTGGTGGATAAGTGATGCAAGCTCCTGTTTTCCTTTTTTCTATTGAACACACACTGGATGTATGACTATTGCTTTTTTCCTTGAAAAAAATACTCACGAATAATTGGACTGTTAAATCATTGTGTTCGTAAATGAACGCTCTATGGACTTCTTTTTTCTTCTTCTTATTATTATTAGATGTATAAAGAAAGAAACACATTGTTTTTCATATATGTTTTGCACGGATATTGAATTCATGTCAATTTATGGGTTAATTTTTTATGATTTATGTTAGTGATGGATAAACTAGCGCAACAATCTTACTGAAATATCTAATTTTAGGTGAAATATCGCACTTTATATTGTTGCTGCTTTGCCCTATAACACCACTCCTAGCGCGGTATATTCTCCTTATTTTCTAATTGGGCATAACACCTGAACGCCGGAGATTGAATTCTGCTTCAGGAGTGCAGGGTTCAGGAGTGGGCTGCGTACAGAGTGCAAGGTTCAGGAGTGGGCTTCATACAGAGTGCAGGGTTCAGGTGTGGGCTGTGTACAGAGTGCAAGGTTCAGGAGTGGGCTGCATAGAGAGTGCAAGGTTCAGGAGTGTGCTGTGTATGGAATGCAGGGTTCAGGAGTGTACTGTGTATGGAATGCAGGGTTCAGGAGTGCACTACATACTGAGTGCAGGGTTCAGGAGTGTGCTGTGTATGGCTTGCAGGATTCAGAAGTGCGCTACATACAGAGTGCAGGGTTCAGGAGTGGGCTGCATAAAGTGTGCAGGGTTCAGGAGTGAGCTGCATACGGAGTGCAGGGTTCAGGAGTGTGCTGTGTATAGAGTACAGGGTTCAGGAGTGTGCCAGGCTTCTGTGTTTAGAAGTGACAATAGTGAGGGGCAAGCACAAGGTCAGTGACAGAGGTGGCGGAACTGCACCACATCCCGGCTGCAAAAAAGTCCTGCCAATAAGAGTGAACATATTCCCTGGCATTTAAAGTGCTACGCTGCCATCTAGAGTTTGTAGTCAGAAATGCTTCCCTTATAGAAATTGATGTGGGTAGAAAGTGGAAAGGGGCTATGCCCTTGTAGCAATGGCAACCAAACTTTCCAAGATAAAAGGACAATCACCCAGAATGAAAGGGGGACTCGACAATATTTTGCCAGGGGACAACACAAGACGCCACTTTACAAGAGACAAACAATACTGCCAAGACCAAAAACCTGTTTTCCTGCAATAACTTGAAGTGCGTGGAGATCTGTTTGCTATGGAAGTCGTTGACCAGCTATAACAGAACCTAAGCGACTTTGAATGTATCCCTGTTGCATACAGACTGTTACATTTGCTAGCAGGGCAACATTAGGAGGGGCAGCCCATACACATGTAGGGCCCCAACCAATGCTATTACGCTAACAAATTGAAGCAAAGCTCTAGCTAATTCTTTACAAGCAGCTACAGCAAACCAGAGGAATAACTAGAACCTTTGGGGCCCTGGTGCAAGAAACCATGAATGGCCCCCCTGCCCCCAGCCCCCCCCTTCCCCGACCAGGGCCCTTCTCACTGATCCTGGGGCCCGTTACTACCATTGTAGGACCCTTTATTATGATCCCACACTGGGCTACCTTCCTGCCATCTTTGGGTGCCCCCACAGTGGTGGAATGCCAGAGCCTAGTCGCAAGTGCAACCTTTGTGACCCTGGTAGTTCCACCACTGGTGTCAGTAGGGTTTTATTTTTGTTGTTTTATTTTATTATTACATTTTTTTTATCATTTTAATGTATTTTTTACAATTGTATTCTTCATTATTTTTTTTCATACTTTTTAGGACCCCCATTGGGGGGCTTTGGTGAAATATCAGGGGTCTGAACAGACCTCTGATGTCTTATCTTTGAGACAGAGAAAGGGACTGAGGACAAATTCATCAGTCCCTTTCTTTGCAGCCTCAGCTGTGCAGAACGAATGAACACGAATAGCTTTGTACAGAGCTTCCCATTCATTCATAAACTGAGACATAGGAAAAACAGTTTATTATACCCCAGCTATGAATAAATCAAAAAAAAAAAAAAACGGGCACTTTCACCCCCTTCCTGCCCAGGCCAATTTTCAGCTCTCAGCGCTGTCACACTTTGAATGACAATTGCGCGGTCATGCTACACTGTTCTCAAACAAATTTTTATAATTTTTTTCGAGACAGGCAGAGCTTTCTTTTGGTGGTATTTTATCACCACTGAGTTTTTTATTTTTTGCTAAACAAACCAAAAAAGACCGAAAAGTTTGAAAAAAAAACGTTTTTCTTACTTTCTGTTACAAAATTTTGTTAATAAGTAATTTTTCTCCTTCACTGATGAGCACTGATTGACTGCACTGAAGAGGTGGCACTAATATGCAGCACTGATAGGTGGCACTAATATGCAGCACTGATGGATGGCACTGATAAGCAGCACTGATGAGGAGGCACTGACAGGCATCAACGTTGGGCACTGAAAGTCAGCACTGGTGGGCACTGATTTGCATCAATGATGGGCACTGATTAGCATCACTGGTGGGCACTGATTGGCATCACTAGTGGGCACCGCTGATGGGGCTGCACTGAAGAGGTGGCACTGATGAGGTGGCACTAATATGTAGCACTGATAGGCGGCACTAATATGCAGCACTGATGGGCACTGGTAGGCAGCACTGATGGGCAGCCTTTATGGGCACTGATGGGCAGCACTGATAGATGGCACTGATAGGCGGCACTGATGAGGAGGCACTAACAGGCATCAATGATGTGCACTGAAATTCAGCACTGATGGACACTGATTTGTATCAATGATGGGCACTGATTGGCATCACTGGTGGACACTGATTGGCATCGCTGGTAGGCACCACTGATGGGGCTGCACTGAAGAAGTGGTACTGATGAGGTGGCACTGATGAGGCGGCAGTAATATGCAGCACTGATGGGCACTGGTAGGCGGCACTGATGGGCATCCTTTATGGGCACTGATAAGCGGCACTGATAGGCAGCACTGATAGATGGCGCTGGTAGGCGGCACTGATGAGGAGGCACTGACAGGCATCACCGATGGACACTGAAAGTCAGCAATGATGGGCACTGATTCGCATCAATGATGGGCAGTGATTCACATCACTAGTGGGCACTGATTGGCACCACTGGTGGACACAGGTGGGCATCACTGATGGGGCTGCACTGATAATCAATGCACTGATTATCAGCACAGACCCCCCTGTAAGGAGTGCCGCTTATTGGCTCTCCTCTACTCACGCCCTGTCAGCGCCAGCATAGGAATGCTGACAACCGGCACTTCCTAGTCACACTGTGATCAGCTGTGATTTGACACAGATGATCACGTGGTAAAGAGCCTACCTGATCGGCTCTTTACAGTGATCGGAGATGCGGCATGTCCAGGTGACACACCGCACCACCGATCGCCACTCTGTGCGCACAGTGGCTTGTTCTGAAGGACATCATAGGACGTCCAGTCAAGACAATGGAGCCTCTGCCCGACCGTCATTCTGCTATAGGCCAGGCAGGAAGGTGTAAAGACAAGGAAGGGGCCGGTAAATTATGCATTTACCAGCTCCTTCTCCAGCTCTCAAATCCTGACACATCCCCCGGAGCAGCCGGTGGGAGTTGGGTAGGGGAGGCCCAGCAGCAATGCAGGGGGGGGGGGTAAGAGAAGAACACCGGATCCCGGGGCAGCAGGACAGCGATAGGGAGGCAGCATGTGGAGGAACCAATGCCCTCCATTTCCCTCCTGCAGCCACTGAATGTCTGTGGGAGGGAGAGGAGGAGAAGCAGGCATTCAGCGGCTACAGGGAGGAATCGGTAGAGTGGAGCATGGGGTTGGGTCGCAATGGAGACCCCTGTGACCCCTGTATGTACGCCCCTGCAGCAAACAATTATTTTCTTTTTGGGATAAAGGTTTTACATCATTGTAAGCACCCTTGTCAGTGGTAAATGCTTTGTTCCATCTTTGTAACGGACTTATTCTGCTGTTCTTTTGAAAAACAATAGACGTAGTGGCAGCGTTGTATTTAGGTTTTGTGCTGCCCTAGGCCTGAGTAATCTCATGCACTACCCTAATTTAAATATGAGCCACCCTTTCCTGTCAAGGCCACATCCCTTCCTGTTTAAGACCCGCCCTGAAATTTCCTAGTGGGGACACTAGTTCTGAGGGCTTTGGGGGGATTGGAATGGATTTCTTTAAGAGATTTCCTCACGCTTCCTGTTTGGCTATGGGGCAGCACAATAACTCGTTGGTTGGGGCCCGCCACTTGGGCCCCTTGGGACACCTGGGTCCCCTACATATGTGTGGGCTGTCCCCCTCTGATGGGGGCCTGCCGGTATTGTCATCCCGGCAGCAAGTGTAGCCGCTTTATGGGGGTGCCAGATCGGTTTGTCTCCCGGCCCAGTCCACCCAATAAGACTAAAAGTGTAGTGCAAGCCATCCTTTTCGTGCTGCCCCCCTGCAAAGTGCCGCCCTAGGCCTGGGCCTTGTTGGCCTAGGCCAAGATACAGCGTTGCGTAGTGGCCAGATCACCAGGTGAAAATACTGTAGAAGAAAGAAAGCCTAAAAAAAGAAAATGAGCCATCATATCTAAGAATTGGTAAGCTTCAATATAACAAATGCTTGCTTTTGGGTTTATTACTGCTTTAACAGTTTTAGATGTTCCTCATAAGATAGTAAATCTTTGAGTCCAGGTCTAGTGTAATAGAGCGATGGAGTGTAGCACATCTTACAGACAAGCAGGTTAATTTGCAAAGCACAACATCTGAATTATTGCTCCGTCTCCCGGCATGTATGAGTTACTTAGCACAGCCATCTAAAAGGTTTTGTTATGACAGCTTCCCCTGAATGAGGCTCATAACACGACAGGCGTCTATTTAAGATTCAAAAGCAAAATGTTCAGCGAATTCCGGGACGAAGGCCAGAATATAAATTTAGTGAAAGATTCTTGAATTGGGTCATTTATCTTCCTTGTTTTTTTTCTTTCACCATAAACCACAACAGCCTCATTACACCTCAGAAAATGCCGCTCGCGGATGACTTAAGTGCGTCTCGCCCTCTGTTCCGACTCCTCGCCGCCGGCGCATTGACTGGCAGGTGCAGAGCCCAGACATGGGGACTTTGATCTGAACATTGTCAATTATGGTGATATTTAATTAGCCATCCAAAGTGTTTTCTGCCGATGAAGAAAAAAGTCTCGCTCACGCGGCGAAGCCATTCTCTTTCAACGGCGGTGAGTCAGATCAGCCTCGCCCTAGTGTTTTCACTTCTCGGAAAGAACAAATGGCAGACGGTTGCAGAGGACTTGTATTGTACTCTACCGGCAGCGATCGTGTCACTCATACAGGAGACAGGAAGGACGTTTTTAATTAACTGCGCTGATTATCGAAGAACGTGCTATTCTGGGAATGTCTGCAATTGAACCGGTATTATTGGATCAAGCACAGATTAAAAAGTAAACTACTTAAGCAAAAAAACCCTTTAGGCAGTCTTCACCGCAGAGACCGATTTCATCAAAAATCCCCAAAAATAAAAGGTTTTATTCCTTGTCTTAAAGGGTAAAGTTCATGCTCTGCAGCGGTATACATTAATAACAAACAATCAATCCTGCGCTTGAGAGAGAGATAAGTAGTTCATATAATAAGTGCTGCCAGCAGAGGATTTTAGATGAAAAAAACAAGAAACAAATGTAAGTATAGCTGCAGCGCACAGTTCAACCAATGATATCAGAAAATACAGATAATATTGAAAGAAGGTCTATGGCTCCTTTAAAACAAATGATAGCAGTGATGATTCTGAAGAATCAAAACGTGCAGCCCATCACCGGAGACACCGCCGGCCCCTGACGATGTCAAGCTGATGACGAAACTTGTTGGGTGGGGCTTGACGACGCCACGAGGAACTAGGAACTCGGTTAGCGGCCGCCATCTTTGTAGCTGGATGCCTTAGTTGCCATTGTCTAGAGCCGGTTTTATTGATCCAAATGTGAGTGTATATTATCCCTTTCTTATTAAATCTGTTTGGTGCAATCTACACTATTGGATTCCTCTTTTCTTTCCTATTTTGGATACCGTTTCATACTGGACGCTCCTGGGGACATTAATGAGCTGTGGATGTTCACTGGCATGTTTGGAGCCCCTTCTTAGCTATCCATAACTGGATTGGTGCGTTCATTATATTCAGTAGAGGCGAACACTGACCCCCCATAATAGGGGGTCGGTGAGTTCTGGTAAGAGGCTGTGTGTGTCAGTGTCTCTGGTGCTGCAGCTATACTTACAACAGCGGTATACATTGCCATACCTCCTTAGACCAAGTCTGTCTGGACAGTGTAAGGGCAATTATAATACCTTGTGTGAATTATATTTTGCCTGCGCTAATAAGCGCACTTTTCAGCTCTTTTGCATAATGCATTTGAGTGCACTCGTGTTAAAGCAAGTAAGACAGACACCATAGCTGTTCTCACATTGCAAGCTCGAAAAGCAGTCCTGCCTTTCAATGCTTGGTGTTTTTAATTTATATCATTCAGACATGGATAACAAAAGAACTTAGTGGCTTCACAATCAGCCAATCAGCCTCCAAGGCACAGTCACATGACATGAGCTCAATGCAAACCACCAACCAATGACACACTTGTTTATATTCAAACGATACAATAGAAGAGGCGTGCATGAATGTGGATTGGCCAGCCTGTATGAGCAACAGCTGTCTCCAGATAACAATGGAAGCCATGTGGAAACATGGCTTCCATTGAAACCAATGCGTTATCTCACAGAGGCCCTCCAAGCAAAACACCATGCATGCAAAACCTCGAACTGCCATTACAATGAATCGCTATCAAATGCAGCTCTATGAACTATATCTCATAGTGATTAAACTACTGTTCCATTGAAGGGTAAATTATGCACAAAGTAATATAGCTGTAGATTTCTGTCACATTGATCAGATGCGATAGAAAGCTGACAGATCATTATCCTTACATAAAAGGCAATACTGATTCCATACCGCAAGTACATCGCCGCCAAGCAGATCAATCTGTACATAATACAGGGGCCCCCGATTAACGGTAATACACCCGCGCCACAGTACATGCATTGCACCTCAAAGATCCGGACTGGCGTTTGCTCAGGGAGCCTGCTGGCCGGGATGATCGGGCGGGTAGCGTGTGGTTATCAAATAATGGAAGGTTTCCATTGTAAATGGCCTTTCCTCAATATCGGTTAAAGCCATATTCGCTGTACACAGTGAATACCGGTAAACCGAAACTGGGAGACTCTGTGACAATACATATTAAACACATCCTAAATTTCTACAACAGACAGTAGGGTCACAAGCAAAGGAAGGGGGGGGGGGGCAACACCTAAGTGCAGTATTAAAAGTGCAATTTTTTTTCACACAAGATTAAAACCACTCACAGAGTATCGATAGGAAAATGCTCATCATGGAGACTCCACTGGTTGGTCCGGATGGCTGGAGACAGGGCTCGAGTGCTGCAGGAACGAATGGGAATGGCGCTCCTGTACTTTTTGCGCAGCAGGGACGCCGTTCCTGTTAGCAGCCGCATCCTGCAGGACTGGTATGCGAGCCGTGTGGCAGGCGCTACACCAGCAGCCGCCAACACAGCTTGCAATAGTAAGGGCCGCACACTGATTGAGGCCAGTGTTGCCAACTGCCCGTTAATTTATGGTCAGCCATTAAATTTCAGCCCATAAATGTCCATTATGGGCAACGGTGCCTGTAAACAGTATGGCTGTGGGCCTTCATGCACCATTCCGAAGCCTGCAAAGCTCGTACATGATCTCTCATTTTCGGCCGGGCAGGCGCATGCGCAGTGGTGTAATGGCGCTGCCTGGTGCCATTTTTGAATCAAAGGCAGTAACACCTGGTCTCAGGTCTCAGCGGTGCCTTGCCACAGCAGAGAGCAGGAGGACAGTAGTAGTACACTGATGTGAGTGACTCGGTGGCGGTGCCTCGCCACAGCAGAGAGGAGGACACTGATGTGAGGGGGTAGTGGAGGACATTACTGTGGGGGGGGGGGTGAAGGGGCAGAGGAGGACATTACTGTGGGGTAGGGGATGGGGGCAGAGTAGTACATTACTGTGGGGGGGCAGAGGTGGACATTACTGGGGAGGGGTGAAGGGGGCAGAGAGGGACATTACTGGGGGGTGGTGTAGGGGGCAGAGGTGGAAATTACTGGGGGGGGGGGGGTGAAGGGGCAGTTTTACAATAAATGTTGCCCTTCATTTGTTAAAAAAGGAGTTCGTATTATATATATACACACACACACACACTTTTTTTTATTTTTGAGGTGGTGGGGGGGGGATCTTGGGTGAGTTCCCACACTTTTTTCCCAGGACTTGACCCCTGGTTGGAGGATTATAATACAGGATTTATATAGTGCCAACAGTTACAGCGCTTTACATGGGGGCAGACAGTACAGTTGCAATACAATTCGATACAGGAGGAATCAGAGAGCCCTGCTCGTTAGAGCTTACAATCTAGGAGGAAGAATCAAGTGAAACAAAGGGTAATAACTGGGAAGGATGAGATGGGGGAAAATCAAAGTAGAGTTGTTAGGTGTGGGGAGGATAGGCTCCCCTGAAGAGATGAGTTTTCAGGGATCGTCTAAAAGCAAACAGAGTAGGAGAAAGTCGGACAGATTGGGGTAGGGAGCTCCATAGGAAGGGAGAGGGTCAGCAAAAGTTCTGGAGGTGAGCATAGGGGGAGGTGTCAAGAGAGCAGGAGGTCTTGGGAGGAAGGAAGAGAACAATTTGGTTGGTATTTTGAGACCAGGTTAGTGATGTAGCTGGGGACAGACTTGTGGATGGCTTTGTAAGTTGTTAGCATTTTGAATGTAATTTGTTGGGTGAGCGGAAGCCAATGGAGGGATTGGCAGAGAGGGGTGGCTGGTCTACCTAGGCCGAAGCCCGCGCTCCGGGGACCTGCTAAAGCCAATCCTCCAAGTATGAGGTGGACGGCTCTCCCAAAAAGAGACTCACCGGTTGCGGGGAGGAAAAAGACCCAAAGGCCACAGACTAGCCAAAAGTCCTGCCCAATATACATGTGCAAGAAGTGTCCTTGTGCCAGTGAAGAACTCAATGGTGTACCACTGCCAGTGTGGGTTTTTTTTGCCACCTCAGGATGCCACTCCCAGGCAACACATCACCAGGAGCTCCTTGTGTTTCCCAGCCCTTGACCAGACAACTGCAGCCCATTTCTACCAGAAAGGCATTAGCACTTAGAGTCCTGCCCTCAACCAGGGACAAGCCTAGTAAACCATGCCAGATTGAACTCTGGAGGAAAAGAATACCTACCACAGAACCCACCTTCTTACGTCAGAATTGACTAACCAGCACCCCCAATCCCCTTTATTGTAGATACAGCCTTATGTCATTCTGCTTTTACAACGTGTTAGTCACTTCCCATGGCTCTTATTGAAGCATTGCAGTGGGAGATATTTGGGGCTTTTTTAGGGGGGTTCAGAATCTGCATTTTTGGAAAAGCTGTTAGATGTTTACGTTATTGATGGTGAAGTTTTAGGCCTCATACACACGGACGTTTTTTGACGCCGGCGTTTTCTGGCATTTTTTGCAGCTCTCCATGTTAGTCAATGGCCCCATAAATACGCCGACGTTTTTGAGCTGTAGATGGCGTCGGCGTTAGTGAGCTGAAACTAGAACCCACGGCCAGCGCGTTCTGAGGCTGTAACGTTTTGGCATTTTTTGACGCCGACGCCACAATATGCCAACAAACGCCACCTAATATTATACCGGCATTTTCCGGTGTTTTTTGACGCCAGCGTTTTTAGGTTGAAAAATAGCAGAGGGATGATTTTTTTTAACCACTTCAGCCCCGGAAGGATTTCCAGCTTTAGGACCGGAGCCCTTTTTGCGATTCGGCGCTGCGTCACTTTAACTGACAATTGCGCGGTCGTGCGACGTTGTACCCAAACGAAATTTGCGTCCTTTTTTTCCCACAAATAGAGCTTTCTTTTGGTGGTATTTGATCCCCGCTGCGTCATTTCTGATCGCCGCTATAAACAAAATAAGAGCGACAATTTTGCAAAAAAACCCAAATTTCTTACTTTTTGCTAAAATACAAATGCAAAAAAAAAATATAAAAAAACATTTTTTTTCACCGTTTTTGGGCGATTTATATTCTTCCTCATATTTTCGATAAAAAAAATCGCAATCGGCGTTTATTGATTGGTTTGCGCAAAAGTGGTCGCGTTTACGGATGATGAGAATTCATTTTTGGGGTTTTTATTTTTTTTTTATTTTTTATTAGTAATGGCGGCAATCTGCGATTTTTTGCGGTACTGCGATATTTCAGCAGACATGTCGGACCATTTTGACACTTTTTTGGGACCATTGGCATTTATACAGCGATCAGTGCTATAAAAATGCACTGATTACTGTGTAAATGTCATTGGCAGTGAAGGGGTTAACCTGCAGGGGGCGCTCTAAGGGTTAACTGTGTTCCCTGGGCGTGTTCTAACTGTAGGGGGACTGCACTATCTGGGGAAGGGAAGTGGTCACAGCCTTCACGTACAGGAAGGCTGTGATCACAGCCCTTCCCCCTCACACAGAGCGGAGGTCCGTGTTTACTTACACGGACCTCCGCTTCTTCGCTCCGGGGGGGCCATCGCGGGTAGCCGGCGGCAATCAAAGCTGCTGCACCCGCTCCCTGGCCCTCCCCGAACACAGTGAGCGCGCGGGCGCGCCTCCGGCGGCGCGCGCTCACTGAGCTCGTTCCCGCAGCCGCCGTCGTATGATGGCGTTTTGCGGGAACGAACCACTTTGCCGCCGTCAAATGCCGATCGGCGGTCGGCAAGTGGTTAAAAAACGCCTATTGACGCCGACGCTCACTAACGCTCAAAAACGCTGATGCATAACGCCGACTTTTTTTCCTTGACGTCGGGCCCGACGTTTTGTTTATTTTTTTAGAAACGTCCGTGTGTATGAGGCCTAAATCTAATAATGAGACTTCATGATAGTAGAGCTTGATGAGTTGTGGTGCCAAGAAAGTCCAAATTGTAGACAGATATATTTTTTCTTTTGGATGTTTCTCCAGGTCTGAAAAATATCCAGAATTGTCAACATACGCTTCAGGTTTCCCAAAAATCTTCTCCAGGTGATTGAGATTCCACTGTTAAAACTTGGAAGAGCTCAACCCTTGAAGGAGCTCAAACCATAAGAGAATGATGACTGACATCTCTGATGGATCCAAATCTCCAAAGTCTCCAGCATTCAATATTCAATCTGGCCTTGGATTTAATCCTATTAGAGACTCCAAACCAGGCCCAGAGATGGACAGGGTAAATAATCTGAAGGAGCTATTCCCCTGGAAGAGACAGACTGCCAAACTGATGGGGCGATATAAGCTCAGAGTCCATTCCAGGACAGTCGACCGGAAAGGAGAGAGACGGCCAGGGAAAATGGTGAGCGCAAAGCATTTGACAGGTTATCCTCCAAGGAGGCCTCACTGGTTGTCTGAGAGGAAACTGAGAAAAACAAGGATTTGGCTGGACTGCCAACTCTAGAATCTGCTCTTCTCCAGAGGACAGCTTGACTTTTATATCTCCCATTTATATAAATATATTCCCTATTAAAAACTCTAGGGGTTTTTAGAACATACTTGGAGTCTTATTGACCCCCCAATTTATATTAGTTTCTAATTATTTAACTCAGGAGAGTTGGCTTTTTTCACAACCTTTTCACTCTGTACTTTGGGGATTTAATTATTTAGTTTTTGGGTAATGGGTGTGACATGTATTACTCTTTTCATGTCTATTTAGTTGTTCATATCTACGCTTAAGGTAGAACTATCGGCAAAACATTTTTTTTTTCATTTTGGATAGAGTAAGGGAGGGTTATAACCTTTGTCAGATTTTTTTTGCCATCTGTGTCCCATTGCGGAGATTTCCCTTCACTTCCTGTCTCATAGCCAAACAGGAAGTGAGAGGAAATCCCTGCAAATGAAGGGGACCCCCAGGTAATCAGAACTGGAGTCCCAATTGGAAGCTTGTCCTGTGTAATGCACAGAATGCAGGAGACAAGAGTGTATAACACACAGTTTAGGGGTGAGGAGAGTGTAACCCCCCCCAAGCAATACTCTCCTTCAATGTACCTTTTCAGAAAAAAAATCTCACTCCCTCTCCTCCAAAGAAAAGCACTAATTTGCATGCCAACCCATAACTCCTCCCAGTACAGCTCTCAAAAATGTCCCCCAGCTCTCTCACCTCTCACAAATGCTCCTCAGCTCTCTCACCTCTCACAAATGCTCCTCAGCTCTCTCACAAATGCCCCCTAGCTCTCTCACCTCTCATAAATGCCTCCCCTCCCAGCTCTTTCACCAATGCCTCCCCTCCCAGCTCTCTCACCAATGCCTCCCCTCCCAGCTCTCCCACCAATGCCTCCCCTCCCAGCTCTCTTACCAATGTGTCCCCTCCCAGCTCTCTCACCAATGCCTCCCCTCCCAGCTCTCGCACCAATGCCTCCCCTCCCAGCTCTCTCACCAATAGCTCCCTTCCCAGCTCTCTCACCAATGCTTCCCCTCCCAGCTCTCTCACCAATGCGTCCCCTCCCAGCTCTCTCACCAATACCTCCCCTCCCAGCTCTCTCGCCAATGCCTCCTTTCCCAGCTCTCTTACCAATGCCTCCCCTCCCAGCTCTCTCACCAATGCCTCCCTTCCCAGCTCTCTCACCAATGCGTCCCCTCCCAGCTCTCTCACCAATGCGTCCCCTCCCAGCTCTCTCACCAATGCCTCCCCTCCCCGCTCTCTCACCAATTCCTCTCCTCCCAGCTCTCTCACCAATGCCTCCTCTCCCTGCTCTCTCACCAATGCGTCCCCAGCTCTCTTACCAATGCCTCCCCTCCCAGCTCTCTTACCAATGCCTCCCCTCCCCACTCTCTCACCAATGCCTCCCTTCCAGTTCTCTCACCAGTGCCCCCCTTCCAGCTCTCGCACTCACCCAAACTCGCTCATCCATGTCTTTATGGACCTTGCTTTGTGCAGTGGTGCGCAGTCATGTTGGAACAGGAAAGGGCCATCCCCAAACTGTTCCCACAAAGTTGGGAGCATGAAATTGTCCAAAATGTCTTGGTATGCTGATATCTAAAGAGTTCCCTTCACTGGAACTAAGGGGCCAAGCAGAGGCGTAACTAGAACCTTCAGGGCCTCGGTGCAAGAAATTATGAAGGGCCCCCGACCCCTGGCCAGGGCCCTTCCCTCTTCCCACTGATCCTGGGGCCCTTTACTCCTATCGCGGGTCCCTTTATTACGGTGCCACAGCGGCACCCTTTCACAAGTTCTGGGGTTTCACACCCCCTTACTGCCATCTTCAGTCCTCCCCATGGTGGTGAAATGCCAGGGCCTGGTCGCAATCTCAACCTTTGCAATCCTGATAGTTCCCTCACTGCTTTAATTTTTATTTTAATTTTATTATTTTTTTACTATTTCATTTTATGTCTTTTACACTTTTATTATTTACAATTTTTTTTAGGCGCTCTGCTGGGGGGTTGTGATGAGCTATCGGGGGTCTAAACAAACCTCAGCTCTCAATCTCCATCTGTGTAGCCTCAGCTGCACAAAATGAATGGACAGGAATAGCTGTGCACCGAGCCTCCCATTCAGAAACGGAAGTATAGTAAAAACAGTTTACTATGCTTCAGTTATAAATGAACCAATTGGTGCCAATCACTGACTCTGTCCATTCAGAAAAGGAAGGAGATGGTAAATGACAAATTTACTGACCCGTTCCCATCTCTCCATCATGACTCATCTTCTACAGCAGCTGGCAGGAGAGAGGAGGAGGGGGGGGCAGCAGCTCTGTGGGGGGGGGGGGGGGGGCTTTCGTCACTCCCTTGATAGTC